>WAAB01020197.1:71443-87963 GCA_013389865.1 Piaya cayana
GTTAGTTGTTTCAAAAGTTAGGCTTTTTTTTTTTTTTTTTTTTCATTTTCTTTAAAGTGTTGCAAAAAGACTATGTAGCAGAGGGTAAAGGCTTGAGACCTGAAGGCGATCAATTTTTTTACTTTTGTGGTTGCTTGCCCTTATTCAGAAAGGTGTGGGGCTGATCTTAAGAACAGAAATAGAGAGCGAGTTGAAAAACTGCTACCTATCAGGTCATCTAACATTCCACTTTCTGATCACTTTATTTTTTACAGAATCATTTAGGTTGGAAAAGACGTTTAAAATCATTGTGTCCAACCCTTAACCTGATCCTGCTAACTCCACCCCTAAACCATGTCTCTAAAATTGAAAAGTATCCTAAAACTGTGTGTATATCAGAAGAAGATGTACTAACTTTTATGGCGCTAGAAAGAAAAAGCTTAGTATGAAGCTGGAGTAGGAGTGAGGAAAAACAATAGCATATTGGGAGACAAATCTGACAAGTTCTCTTTAGCTGTGTTATTTTCAGATCTGATATGCCAGAGGATTTTAAAGTAGTTTTCTAAGGGATCTTCTCCAAAATATTACACAAATTTGTGCGTAGAAGGAGAGGGGAAGATTATTTGTTTTTCGTTCAACTGAGATTGAGACTTTAATTCCCCTCTGGTATGCAACTCTTGTTTGATTTTACCTAGCGAATAGGGTCAGTGTCATCAATTTGAGTAATGTTCTGTGATGCTGCATTAAAATAAAGCTGCTGGAATTTATTTCTAGCTGATAATATGCAAGTGATATGTCACAGATGGAATTTAAAGAATAATAAGGCCCAGACACTTAATGAAATGTTGAAAATATTCATAAGGAAAGCTGTTGAGAAAACTGAGAATTATATGACAGAGTAGTGTTGAGTTGGAAACCAAATTTAGAGCTAATGTGAATTGATATAACTTCACAAAGGTGCATGAAATTATGAGTCCTTAATTTCTGCACTCCTATATGAGAGTTTAAGCAAATTAACATAATCTCTAACTTTCTAAGAATGTGACCAGAACAAGTAGAGATGTTGCATCAACAGTCTTGTCAAAGTAACTGAGTTTGAGTGTCTTGTTTTGACTTTTTAGTATATTATGATGGAAACCAAGATGGTGTAGCAAGATGATTTTTTTTTTGTGTTATCCTTAAACACTGAAAACGGTTTTCCTGTTAAGTACTCTCAAGAGAGACCGTGGTATTTCTTCTGTAAATTGTCTTTGAATTTTCTGATCAAAGACAAAACAATGTTCCCTGGCTAATTTTTATACTTGATTCTTGAGATGTAAGAATAATAAACCAAACTGAGA
Source organism: Piaya cayana (assembly GCA_013389865.1). Classification (NCBI taxonomy): domain Eukaryota; kingdom Metazoa; phylum Chordata; class Aves; order Cuculiformes; family Coccyzidae; genus Piaya; species Piaya cayana. The sequence continues at coordinate 72,763 of WAAB01020197.1, forward strand.
TCTGAGGAAACACTAAACCTGGACTTTAATGTAAGCAGTAAGAAAAGCTGTAGAGTATTTAAGTTCAAAGTGCTATGTACACAATGATAAAAAAACCCCAAATCTTCATTTTGAATTAATGGCAGGAAAACTCCCCCTGTGTTACTGTGGTACCCTATTACTGTCCCGACTTTATTGCTTTCTGTTCATTAACATGAATTAAATTGAATTAACAGTGGTTCAGGTCTTAAGTTTACCTTACAGGGAGAAATAGAAGAGCCCTTTTGATGGATTTACTGTGTTCAGTTAGGGCAACAAGAGATGTGGAAGAGAGAAGCAATTAGGAGAGAAATTGGGATGTTGGCTGGAGATGATGAGCATTTGGTTCACAATAAAAATTGAATTTTTACTTTATTATGCAGCTGATTTTTATTAATATAGAATAAATGAAACTGTGGAGCATGAACAAATTGCTTTTCTGAAAAAGTGGGTTTTATGAAAGGACTAAAATGTAAGGTGCTAACCATGTGTCAGAGGTAAAATGCCTTCTGCCTTACTGATCTTTCTGCTGCTCGTTGTAGGTCTAATGCTACTTTAAGAGAAATAAGAATACCATTATTCTCAGCTGCTATCCTGCCTTATTTTCTTGTCATTCCTGTTTTGGTGGAAGCCAAAAGCTTCTACTGAATGTTACCAACTGTCTGAAACCCTCTATGCACATCAGTGGCAGTTCCTTCTCTGAACAATTTACACTGCACTGACCAAATCGTATCATGCAAATGAAACAAGGAGTGGATAGGCAATAGAACAGAAAAGAATGTCCACAAGATTGGAGGGTACTTAATTATTGAGCTTGCTATGTGCACAATTCCTTCTAACAATTGTGTTAGCCTGCAGAAGGCTACCTTATCTATCTTTTCAGGTGGTAATAGGCTGAGGCCAATTGAGCTTTGTCAGTTTGCCACCAACTTACGTTAAATTTGAAAATGATTTTGAATCAAATGTTGTTTGGTGACAGATTCTGGGAAGTTTTGGAGATTTATATCTGTGGTGTATCTTTTGTAGGCAGGGGTATCATACTCGTCATAGTATTTCCATCTAGTCTGTTTTCTGGCTACACAACTTTTTATCACCCAAGAATGTAAGAAAGGCTGTAGTGGATCAGACAAAAGATGTTCTGTCTTGAGCATAAGCCATGAACATCAAGAAGGAAGAGTAAGAATAGAACAAGCATGCATGTAGTGCCTTCCATTTTCTTCTGAGACTTCAACTATTTTCAGCCTATGGACTTAAACAAATAAGTGTGGTTTGGTTAAACTGTGACAATGTGTTTAGTAAGTACTAGTGGTTTTCCATGCACTGAACATGTCCAACCTCTCTGTTTATCTGTATAAACTTATGCTCTTTATCACACTAGATAATCACCTCCAAAGTCAAGCTATAGCACAACATTTCTTCTACCAGGTCATTTTTTCTTTTTTTGAATCAGTGTTGTTTTGTACTAATTTGATAGTCTGACTAAAAGACAAGAAAAATGCTCTTCACTCCTGTGGTTCTTATGAACTTGTGAAAATATATAAGGTAGTAATAATTGTGCTTGGTATTTTCTTTTTTTTTCGCAGTATTCCGTTCCTACGTCATTCAAATCTGACCTGTGGATAGTCACGTTTTGTTTTGAGAAATTAATTTAAATTATTTTTTTTACTGTTATGTCTGCCTTTATATAGCTAATGCTAACATTGACAGCTACGGATAGCATGCAAAACAGTGTGACTCACTCTTCAGTGTGGCTTTCCTGATAGTGCTTTATATTACATAAAATGACAGTACTGTTCCAGTGACTCTTGAATATACGTCACTAGGTATTCTGATTTTTTTTCTGTGAAAACTGTCTCTCAAATATCCGTAAAGCTTAGGAGTGAAGAGTAAATGGAGTTAAGCTGCAGTCTCTCCTACATGTTGTTACTTGTGTTTCAAATGCCTTTTTTATGGCTTTGATTTTTATTATTGTTTGTTTCTCAAAATTGCATTATCACATATTCTTTTCATATAACCTGCTCTGTGCCACAGAAGGTGAAAATATATTTTCTAAAAAGATCAGCCAGAGAACTAACAAAACTCTTTACTTTTTAGTGAGATTTCACTGCAGATAAGAGGATAAGGCTGTATGTACCTAAAAGGTTTCTTGTACAGGAGATGAATGCTTGTACAGAAATGCAGCCTGCTTTGGATTTTGCAATGTAATGCCTTCTATTTCATCTAAATGTATATTAAATTTTACAAATGATAGCAAAAAAGCATTAGCAATTACTAGTGTCTGCGGGAGAATGCTGGTGATGTCATTCCATTTGCCATAGGCTGTTACAAATATCATGCTGCCCCTCATTACTGGAAGAAATGTAGAAGCCTTAGTGCACTGAATGTGTTATTCTGGGGCAGATAGGTTACAGTGCAGGCTTTGCATCTGAAGATGCTGTCTCACTGCTCTTGTTGCAGTGCCATTTTTTCTCTCATCCTGCATATGGGGGATTAGTTTTTATTAAGTATGAGAACCTGTGAAGCAAGACACAGCTAACTGTTGATCTGTAGATCTGTGAGCTTGAGAGGAAGGGATGTCGCAATTCTTTGGAAAAACAAATGTTATCATGGCATTATGATGCCTGTTGTTTGATGTCCCAGTTGAGATAAATGAAATACTGGAAAACATATGACATTAGAAAATGTGCCAAACCCTCTTTTGAATGCCTTCAAACATGCTTTTAAACAAAACCTACAAACTTCACCTATGATGGGAGTCGCATATGGTGGCAACTCTGCAGAAAGTAACTTATTATAGATGGTTGAAATAAAGGTGTTTGATAATTGTGTTGACTTATGCCTTCCTCGATCTAGTAAAACGTTACTTCAGTTTTGAGATAGCTGTTTTTGATGACTTCAAGTGTACCAGTAGATATGAAGTGAGGCTGCTGTTGGAAGGATTTTTGGACTGAGGCCTGGAAGACAATGAACAAATAGCATTTCTAACTACTACTGTTTGGTCTTGCTGATGTAGCCTTATGCAGTAGGTAGTTAGCTTTGTGCCCTTTCTCCCCCAGTTTGAAGAGGTATAGGATTATGAACAAGTTCTCTGAACAATACTAGTTACATCAGTGTGCGCAATATCATGTGGTACTTTAAAACTGTCTTGTTTTAGTGATGTAGAATTATTAGAATGATTATGCTTTGGTGAAATCTTTCTTGAATATGAGAAGCCAAAAGAAATAATGAGAGATCTGCTATGATTTCAAGATATGCCTTTCTTTTCCTGTCTGTGTGTTTAGTTATCCTTTCCTGCTCTTCCTTGTGATTTGGCAGCAGTATTTTTATAGTGAGTAGACAAATCAGCTGAGAAAACCAGTTATCACTAGCAAAACTGGCTTGTTACATGAAATGCCTATTTAAAATACTCCTTTCTATTATTATTATTTCTGTTAAGTTTCCAATTCTTTGTTACTTTTCTAGTTTAACATATTGTATGATATTCAAACTAAGAAACAATGTGGACAGTTGATGAGCAAGTCATCTGAGGTCAGTGAGAGTGACGTACCTGGAGAATGAGACCATGTAACATGCTTAAAAATTGCAGAAAGTGGAGTACTTGGGTGCTGTTATTCACAGCAGAAACTGATGGACTAGGTTGTTTCTGTGTCATGCTCTTATTAAGGTCCTAGAAAATGTTCTTGAGTGGGTGCCAAAGAGGGTCTTCAGGATTTATTTATGAAGCCTTCTATGGTGTAACTTATTTTTAGCTTATGAAAGAGCATGGTGCATCATTTCTCTGTTAGCTTTGTTATATCCAGGATCTAGAGCAAAGTAATGATTAGTGTAATCTCAAGGACTAAAGGCAAATTAGCCAAAGTGTTATGAGGAAGAGTGAACTTTTTGTAGCTTGAATGAACACTTTTACTTCTTGTTCTTTTTCTGAAGCATCAAGTGTTGACCATTACTGGAGTGCTTTGTTGGACCACTATCTGGTTTGGTACTTCTGTTCTGTTTGTGAGGTGAAAGATTGGGTTGTGGTGTGTTGATTGCTCTTCTCTGGGAGGATTAGTAGGTACTGTCCCACGGAAATTTGCATGAGACCTACTGGAAGAAATGGAGAGATGATTACCATAAAAATGACCCAAATCTGTACTGACGTCTATTAGTGTTGCTGTAAGAAATGTTAAGGCAAACAAAGAGAGGAATGATATGTTGGGCAGGCTGACACCAGCCCAGTACTAGATGTCAATAGCCTGAGAAGGATTTATGAAAAAAATAGTACTAGTGAGATCCAGGAATGATGATTTCTGGGTGAGTGGTGAGTACCTGCTCTGAGTATGGAGGACATTATGAGAAAAGGAAAAAAAGAAGAGTTATGGAAGTATGAGGAGAATAGGTTGCAAGGTGTTCAGGGAGCAAAAGCTTGTAAATGAGATAACATCTACTACCTGAGTTTTCCGCTCACATGCAGCATCTCTTACAATTACAGAAAACTCATTCATTAGGGATGGCTCTTTGGTTACCTCAGGTGACCAGCTACTAATAATTTAAAAACTTAGAAAATAGTTAAAAAACTTAGGTGATCAGCTACTAATAATTAAAAAAAACCCCCAAAGATAAACAGGAGCTGAAGTTCAGAGTCAAATGATGACCTCACAGTAGCACAGCAAGTCAGACTACTAATGCGACTGTAGCAGTTCTGTAATAATATTTGAATTAGTGCATTAATGACACAGAAAAGGGCAATTTGGTTCTTTTATGATAGTTTCCTTTATAATCTTTTTCAGAGGTGCCCTCGTAGACAGAAACAATGACCTTGTGACTTCAGTCAGGCAGCCATGCCAGTCTTGCTTGAGTTGAGACAACGTTTTCAGAGGCAATTAGTCAGCCTTTTAGAGTTTGAGGCTAAGATTAATATTGTAACCAGTCCTCCATCTGGTTGAGGTTTCTTGTTCCTTATTGCTTTTATTCATCAGTTGGTTAAAAAAACCCCTCACGTATAACACTTGGGAATAATTTTTAAAACCACAGTCATATCTGGATGCCTTCTGGTAAAGTGACTTCCTGAAGGTTGCCTTGTGAACTGCTCTGAACTTTGTGGAACTGGCAGAGTGTAGGGACCATTAAATCATTTGCAATGAAAGTTACGTTTGAGTAAAGTGTACACTAGCTAGAGCAAAGGCTGAGTAAGGGATGGATTAAATCTTGCTTTTCCGCTCTTGTCTTTGCTTAGCGTGCTCTGAAAAGGGTTAGTCTCTTGTTGAAATCACATCTATTTGAGGACTGATGTTTCTCTGGCTTCAAAATGTTGCCATGGGCCAGACTGTAAGGGCAGTTTGTTGCACTAGAAATTGCTTCTGGGTTGAAAACTTTGTCTTGCTACACCTTGTGTTTGTTTCAAAGCTTCTAGTGTCACGCATTTAGCAGAGGAGCTGGTTGTCTATGAGGCAGCTGAAGTGATTCCAGAACCAGCATTTACAGGTATGTGGTATAAAGTGTGACTTATGTGACTTATAGGTTCTCAGAGGCAGAAAGATAGCAGACACGTGTTAGTGCTGCTGCTGTTAGGTGCTTTCTGATGTGGACAATAACGTGAGATTAATGATACATGGTGCTCCTGCACTGCCAGTAAATGTCTGTTGCTGTGCCTCAGTGCAGACCCCCAGCCCAGCTCTGTGTCTTACCCCTCTCTCAGCCGTTTGACACAGAACTTGGTGTGCAGGCATGGGGACGCCAGTTCATCGGCTGAGAAAAGTTAGGCTGCTGGAGAGCCGGTAAGTTCCCCGAACACACGCTAATCTGTAACCTTGATAGTCTTTAAATAGCTTTAGCCCTTCTTGGAAGAATGTAATAATAATGATGCTATTGCAATACTGAAGTCATAAATTTAGCAAGATCATAAGGTGTTTTCTCTCGCTGTTGTGTACAAAATGGGCCACTGATCTGAAGCACCAAAGTACTAGAAGCACTAACAAGTGTGCTTTGAGACTATGAGCTTACTGAGGTGTTTCCTAAAGTCCATTATTGTTGCAGCTGAATACATTGCCTGCCTTCAGTCACAGAACTTGGTTCTTTTTTTTTAGCATTTGCTTTCATTTGTTTTTTCTTTGGAGAAAGCTGATTTTCTCTGCATTTCTGACTGCAGATCATCTTTTCATTAGAGTCTCTCTTCTGTTTGCTTGACAGAATATAGTCTGGGGGATATTGAAATACGTGGGCCACATGTTTTCAGACTGAAAGGCAAAATGTTCAGAAGCTTAGTGTTTTTGTAGTGTTTGCTATGCTTGCAGTTGACAGTTTCGAGTTTCTAAAAGTTGTTTTTGCAGTGTTCAATGCATGTATTGCTAATGGTGAGAAACCTAAAAAGGAGAGCAAGCAACACACACAACTTGTTACTTGCAATGCTTAAGATATTTGAGCATGAATCAGATCTCTCTGCAGAACGGCTGATTTTTTTTCTGCAGGTTTAACTGTAAATGACAAGCTTCTGGGCTGTTTTTTTTCCCTTCAGGTTTGACTGGTCTCACGTTTATCTTAACACCTCTTTATCCCTTTCCTATCCAGTTATATATGCTATGAGAATGGAAAATGTTGGCAAATGTTATTGGTGTAGCTGGTAGGGGATGTGGGACAGAAGACATTTACTTAATCATGAGGTCTTCTTCAGGTTCCAAGTACGTTAAAGTTTCCCATTTCAAGAATGGCTGCTAAATGTTTATGTAGAGTATATAGGCATTTCCCAAAGTGTTGACTTGATTTATACTTCAAAGTTTAAGGGGTGTGTGAAGTGTTAGCTAGTTTTGTGAAGTCAGTCTGGAAAGATGATACTGCTGTTAAATGCAAACCCCATAATGTGACTGGAATGAGGATTTGAAAAAAAAAATTAAAAAAAAAGCAGATTTCTCTATTTTTTTGCCATTATGTAAAAGCAGATAAAGTGCAACTTAATGTCCTGAAACAGTAAGGCTGCCTATAGGTATAAGGAAATGTATTCATCATATACAGGAGCTTTTGAACGTGGCTGTTAGATTTAGTGCTAATCTTTACATAAGGGAGACCTCAAATGTGCTAAGTTGTTACACAACTGCTTTTGGGAATATAGTTGGCCAGGTGTAGAATATGCCTTTCTGATGTTCTCCTGGTGCAAGAAGTGCTGCAGAGCAGGCTCACACATGGAATGAGAGTTTGAATACACATGCACTCTATCAGCACCTTAGCTGACTAGCAGGCTTAGGTAGAGCTTATATCTTACTAGAGAATCAAAAGATCAAACAGAAGATGGTGGGAAACTAGGTGTTAGTTCTGGTCATTATGGACCCACTTATTCTGCCTTTTCATCATTTGTTGTCCTTTATTTGACTGATCTTCTGAACTACTGAAGCAAAATAGAATTTCTTTTAAATGCCCAGTTTTCAGGAAAGCAGTGAAGAGGGAACTGGAACCTTAGACTGGGCATATGGATTAAACCTGCTACTTAGTGTCTCATGTTCGTGTTTTATTTTTGGCTCTTAGCATGAAATAAGCAGGCCTTTCTGTGAACTGCCCTTCAAAACCACATCTTCACTAGCAGCACCACAGCAGCCCAGTGAGAGAACAGATCTCCTGGAGAGTAATGTGCAGCAGAAGTTTATAAAGGGCAAAGGGCCTTACATTGTATTACTAAATATTTCCATGAACTGTGCTTCAGCAAGTCTCCTGCTTTTTATTTTTTTGTAATTCTTTCAATTTAGTCTCTTCTCTAATAAATTATAAACTATCTTGGATTTAGGTTGTGTAGAGTACATGCAAGAGTAACTGTTTTATGTGCAGGGCTGATGAATTTAACATGCATAACTAGTTTTACTCACTTAATATTGAACCCTCAATTGCTCTTCTATAAATACTCTTAAAATTAGACAGTGATCACATCTGGCAGGCCAAGCCATCTGCATTGGATTTTTTTTTTCAGGTTTTGCTCACTCTTTCATTTTCTGTGTATTATGGAATTAATTTATATAGGGGCTGCAATGAAGTCTGTACTGCTCTTGAACAGAATGTCAACCTCAGATTTAAGCTAGTATCAAATGGCCTTTTTAATGTCAATAGAGTCCTGTCACTGGTGTGTATATAGCTCTTCTGTTCCTCTGAGTTATTTGTACCTTGTCTTTAGCAAATTTATTTGCTTCCTTTTATACTTGCAGAAAGAAGGAAATTGACGTTCTGCTTTTATTACATGGCTTTGTGTTCTTGGTAAGCTATTGCCAGTTTTGTCACCAAGATGTTCAGTTTGGTATATAGGGTTGCAGGTGTGGTCTCATTGGTGCTGTATGAATGAGGATTCTAATACAAAGCCTACTTTGTGATAAGACAACGAAGTATGTGTAGGGGAAGGTATATCATAATAATTTTTGTGGTATGCAGTCTAACCACAGTAGTTGTATTGACCCTTAAAGATACTCAACATCTATTTAAAAACTTATGTGAAGATGCTAGAACTTTGTTTCAGCTTGTATCCCTCTTCTCATATTGCTTTCCAAAAAATGTGTTGCTAATGAGTGCTCCTTTCAGTGACTTAGTCATGTGCCCATCTTTGAGGTCAGTGAGGTTACTCACATGATGAACATTATGCACATATTCTCAAGCAGGCTACAGTCTGGAAATTTTTTCCTATGAGAATGGTGAGGCACTGGCACAGGTTGCCCAGAGAAGTCTGTGGAAGTGTTCAAGGCCAGTCTGGACAAGGCTTTGAGCAGACTGGTCTGGTGGGAGGTGTCCCTGCCCATGGTGGGGGTGCTGGAACTATGGATCTTTAAAGTTCTTTCTAAGCCAAACCATTTTATGGTTCTATGAAGGTTGGAATGGGGAAAAAAATAAGGTTATAACATTATTCCCCTTAAAAGCATGTTATCAAAATAGCTCTTTAAAATCAGTTTTTCTTGATGGCTTTTCACATGAAAAAAATTATGACATTCCTATGAACTTAACCAGATTATAGTGTAATTATTTCTATGTGATACCATTGAAAAGAATATGACTGGATAGATAAAACTTAAAAGCAAAATTTGTCTCCATGTTTTCTGGTCCAGAACTGAGGAAAGTGAGGGCAATTTAGTTGAACTAAATAGGGTTTGCACACAGTCAGAATATGATTTGTCATGCTCATTATCTTTCATGTTGCAAAATAGTTCTGAAACCTGATTCATTTACAGCAGCAACTAATGAGCAGACTGGAATCCTTAAGATTTGCTCATGAGAACCCCTAGGGCTGTTCTTTGCTTCTCCACCTCCATGCTCAATAAGTAAAATCTTAAGATGAAGGCAGCGAGATGGACAGCCTTTCAAGATGCATCAGATTTTAAGTAGTGGTAACTGACTGCTTTTAATGGAGTGACATCCTTCCAGGTGACTCATAGTACTGCTGCTAGATGATCTTGTGTATCTGAAGGAGGGGCTGTAGAAAAGTGATTGCACTATTTTTCTGCTTTGAAGGCATCGCTGATAGTTAAAATAAAGCCATACAGGACTTAATGAAGTATAGTTATTTGTTCAAACAGCTTCTACCTTCCGGGAGAAATACACACATGTAGATATAATACAGACCTGAGCTACAACCTGGGTCATTTCCAGCTATATGACGTGCATGAGACCACTGTGGATTTGTGCATAGTTTACAGTGCTATTCTTGTTAGTATTGGTGGATGCTGCCTGTAGAGAAGGTAGACAATAAAAATCTAGGTATTTTTTATTTTTAAAGAATGTTTGACATCAAATATAGAACAAACATCTCTAAGCTGTTCCTGCTGAGAAGAATTAGTAAAGTTTCCACCATGCAGTTTTTTCGTTTGCAAGATCCAAATGGGAGCAGGGGTGTTGCTGAATTGCTTTTGAGTGCATGCTTTCAGCAGGCCAGGAGAGTAGGAGTCTGGGTTGCTGCCAAGAGACAGGCATCCTGGAAGTAAAGGTAACACCCTTCTATGTTCTTATTAAAATTTATGTTTTGAATATGGGGAAGAAATGGCACTTCTTGATTAGTCTGTGCGCTCATTTTGTATGCCACTGCTATGAAGAACCTCAGTGTATTTTTAAGATACACAGAATGGTAAAAGGTTATGGCTCTTGCTATTGTGCATACAACTGAGCTTCATGGAGCTTCCCCAGGCACTTTCTATAGAAAAGAGATGCTGCAGAAAGCAATATTTATAGAGGAGTTTCAGAGGACTAATTAACTTCCAGAACATGGATGAACTTCAGGTAAAAAAAACATTTAAAGGGCAGCCTTGCATTTTAAGGGACAGGTGGCAAGAGTAATTTGTGTCTGCAGTTACATTTATAAACATGGCATTTAAGAAACATCAGAAGCTGTAGAAAAGTTTGTCGTCGCTCTTTGGTTGCTTACTAATCAGGGTGAAAAATTGCTGGTAAGGAAATAATGTGAAAATAAGAGCGACACCATCTGAAACCTAAGGAGCAGAAATAGTTTGTTTCCAAGGTCTCATTAAACCCAGCAAAACCAGCAAATGAACATTTTAACTTTTTCTCTTGGTTTTTATTTTAATTTTCTCATGCTTAAAATGGGAAATGCTACAAGCAAAGTGGAATATTTTTTAATTGTTAGGAAGCTATTTTGATGGGTCTCATTGCTAATGTTAGCTTTACAGTGAGAATGCCCACATTTGAGCAAATTGAAGAGCAAACTAATTATATTGGGTTGCTTCTTTTAATTTTTTACTTTGACTATGTCTGCATAATTACATCTGTGACTTGAAAAAAGTACAAGATAAATACCTTTACACATGTTGCAAATTGTTTCTTACAGGAAGAGGAAACATCAGTTGTTAGCACTGTTAGCACTTCAAAATTAGCAAGTGGCTATTGAAAAAGGCCAGCAACCTCATTTGCAGAGTGAGGTGGTTCTTTATTTCTGCGTGTGTGTGCCTGGATGTAAAAATGCTCAGTGCTCAAAATCTAGTTAACAATTTTGTTGAAGAAATAGTGATGGGAAAAGAATTCAGTTTCCTTTTTCTTTCCAACACTGGCACTGGCTTTCGAATGTGAACGGGGGAAAAAAAAAATCAGTCAGACTTTCATGTAATCTTGTTTTCTCTTAATGTGCACTGTCAGGCCTGTGCCATAAGAATAACCCCATATTTGTTAGGCAGGATATTGTGTATGAAGTTTTTTTTTCTTCAGGGTGAAGCTGTGATATCAAGGTTGATTTTTGTCAAATGTTTTTGTTTGCCCTGTTGGTGTCATAGATTGAAAGCCTAGACACCATAACTGGCAATGTTGGTTTAAGTCAGTCACTTGGAGTTAAGCCTATGCTTTTTAATTGAAAAACACAGGTTAAAGGATGACCGTATTGTCCTCTACCCGAGTGTTTAAATGAGTTGAAAGGTCATTGTTCATTACATCAAAAGCATAGTAAGAACTACATTTTGAACCCTAGACTAAGTAAATTCAGATTAGAGACCAATTTTTAACGATCAATGAAAATGGCAGGAGTATTTTTTAAATTTGACTTCAGTACTTAATGATTTTTTTTGTCCTTAGGTAGAGACTGCCATAGCTGAAACATGGAGTTTCATGCAGAATTTACAGTGTAAACCTGATCTGGATTAATCTTTGGATAAACTACACTGCAAGTTCCTGGGGTCATTGCAAACCTAGGTGAGATCAGAGAGCTGCTATGTGGGAGGCAGAGCTTAATGACCTGTGGGGTTTTCTGGCCTCAGCCTGGAAATAAAGGGTTGTACAAAATTCCTTTCTCTGTGAAACTGAAGTGCAATATTTGCAGGTACAGGAGTTCTTGGGTCACTATAAGGTCATCGGTTACCTTGTTCCATATGAGTTAAATATTAAAGCAGTGTCATAAGTTAAAGACACTGCTTTTGTTGTTATTGCCGTGAAGAATCTGAGTGAGTTGCTACTTGTGAATTTAATGTCTACCTCACCAACATAATGACTCTAGCAGTATTAGTTTTGAGAATTATAATAGTCTTGAAGTAGTTTACACAAACAAAAAACCTTGAAGAAAATCACAGAAGGCATAATGGCTTTTTGACATGCATGCCTTTACTTCCAGTCATACTTTTTTTTCTTAATCAAATAACATTAAAATGGTCTGTCAGTTATTCCTGCAATTTCTTTTTTTTTCTCTCCTGCAATCTAGACTTTCTGCTGAGGAGGCAGAGAAGCATTGGCTCTGGGAAAAAGACCTTTCTTATCATAGACATTAGGAGTTCAGACTTGCAAAATGGAAATACCTGGATGCAATTCCCATAACCTCATCTCCAGAGCATTGATGTAAATTCAGCAATAGTGGTGGTTGCAGTGTTATTGTTGCCTGAATGTTCAAATCTGTGGTAGGGGGAGACTTCTTTTACTTCTCTTTTTTTAAACATAGCCATCCTCCATTGCCACCAAAACAAAAAGAAAAAGGAGAGGGGGTGGAGGATGATAAATAAGAATCATTCTGTGTTTGAAATTGAATTTGAATCAGAATCTGATTTGAATTGAGCAGTATCTGACTGGGTGTACTCCTTCTGCCTGTCAACATTGAACAACACTGATGATGTCCAGAGTTACAGCTGTCCTTCATTTTTCATAAAGCTCTTCCTTAATCTAAGAAGTTGGTGGAGAGGGGGTGGGCAAAAAATTGTCTGCTTAGCTAACTCCAAGTAAGCAGACTCGATGCTCTTGAAGGACTCGTAGGAGATGATTTTCAGGCTTTGATCATTCTGTGATGCAGTGTAAGATATTCCAAGGGAATTGGATGATGTAGATAGCGATATATCATACGCTGTACCCTCAAAAATGACTGATTATGGAACATAAGACCAAAAAGGGGCTTATATGTTATGATTTTTTCCCCGCTTTTGCTTTCTCATGACCTGCGTCTTGTCTTGCGCTGTGTGCTGTTAGTACATGCTTTGTATTCTTTATAGCAGCAAATTTAGAGTTTGCTGCAGGGAATCATGGATATTATAATAACGAACAGGAATGGGTAATAGACTGTAGAGGTTAATGTAGAGAATTTGCTCTGCTCCACACACCACCCATTTATGTGTTGACTGAACGTGCTGTATGAATGTATATGAATATTTATATGAATGCGTATATGCATCCCCCTAATCTATTCTTTAGTGTACATGGGAAAAGGGTTTTCACATTCGCAGGTGAAATCCAAGTAAAGAGTTTGTGTATTAGTTTCATGCACACAATATAAGCTAGAGTATAAGGATTACTACCCCTGTATCTGATAAATTTAACTTCTGTCATTTGAGACATTTCCATTCTCTGTGAACCTGGAAAACTAAGTCGTCTCCCCTATATAAAATCTGGGTGCTTTGCAAATTGCAGAAAGATGCATGCAAATCCACTGCTGAAATAACGTTTTTAGAGGGCAGCATTAGGAGGGCCTTAAAGGACACCAGTTTCCTGTGGGATGCAGAGAGATGTAACTGATCACTAAGGTGTAATTTGCATAGTAAAGCTCTTCAACCACTCTCTGTTTCTAGACCTGTTCTCCTTTCCAGGATAGTACCTGACTTTCTGTGAGTTTTCTTGTTCAGGCCATTGATGTTGGGAAACAAAACGAAAGCAGTTCTCTTCAGCATCTTGACATCGTTCTTTGGTTCATTGTCATGTTTATTAGTCTGTTATGGTTCCCTCATATATCATGGGCAAACAAATTTTGTGATGTGGACTTTCCTGAAGGTTTACCCCAGATTTGGGTCCTAAAGTGTGGGACTGTGTGCAAGATGCTTATGTGCTGCCTTTTGTTTGAGCCTGCAGTTTGTACCTTCTGAATAGTGTGGTGTATCTGCAGCACTGGGCTAAGGGTATTTGCTGATCTGCTGATGTTTGAGAGAAATGCCAGACTTTCAAATTATCTGCAGCTAGTTCTTTGATCTGTACTTGCTCTTATTTGAATGTTAAGTGCTTAATGAGTTTAATGTTTTTTGATATAATGAAGGAGAAAGCCACATACAAATATAGTGTAAATTAAGGAGAAGGGGGAAAAAAAAGATTCCAAGATTTCAAAAATATTTGCAAATGTGCAAGCAGTTGACCTTGAGGGATTTACTATTATCTCATCAAGAGGCTATGAAGCAGTCTTCTATCTGCAAGGATAGAACTCTGTTTGCTGTTTTAGCAAGGATTGATAAGCCAAATGCTTTGTATCTTCTGTGTTTTCCAGTGTTGTCCTTGACTTTGCATGAGAATCTGTTTCTAAGTTGTGACCTCCAGTCTAGACTGATGGATTACCGGTGCCCTGTCAGGTAGCTGGGAAGAACAAAACCAAGAAGGACTGCTTTCCCTTTTATTCAGCACTAATAAGTGCTGAATACTTCCTTATATTATTCATCATCTAGGGCATAGATTCCCATTCCAGCTGCAGTAATAGTAATTTATATTAACTTACAACACTGACAAAGTACCTCTGAGTTTATATTGGCTTGTGAAACCATATTATTATGGATAGTTTATATCTTTACTGAATCAGTTCCTTTCTGTGAGATGGGCGGTGGAAGAGAGGAGCTTGGAGAGTTTCTTTCTTGATTGGGTGTATTTCTGTGCCAGTTCATTTGACTTTTGGAAGCATCTTGCAGTGTAATTCCCTTAGTTCATGTTCTACAGAGTTTCTTTTTTCACGTATATTGTAAGTTATATAAATTGTTCAGTTCAAAGATAGTTTTGATTATATGAAGGTTTTTTATATATTAAGCAGTTATGATTGTGGAGGTTTGGAAACCAGTTAATGTCTTGACAGGCTCATGTAGAAGTCTTCAACATTTCCTTTCTGTGAATCATAGAATCACCAGGCTGGAAGAGACCCACTGGATCATCGAGTCTAACAGTTCCTATCAAACACTAAACCATGTCCCTCAGGACCTCGTCTACCCGTGTCTTAAACACCTCCAGGGAAGGTGAATCAACCACCTCCCTGAGCAGACTGTTCCAATGCCCAATGACCCTTTGTGTGAAAAACTTCCTCCTAATCTCTAGCCTAAATCTCCCCTGGCGGAGCTTGAGGCCATTCCTTCTTGTCCTGTCCCCTGTCACTTAGGAGAAGAGGCCAGCTCCCTCCTCTCTATAACCTCCTTTCAGGTAGTTATAGAGAACAATGAAGTCTCCTCTCAGCCTCCTCTTCTCCAGGCTAAACACCCCCAGCTCTCTCAACCGTTCCTCATAGGGCCTGTTCTCCAGTTCCTTCACCAG
>WAAB01020197.1:88276-203182 GCA_013389865.1 Piaya cayana
AGCAGAATGCTGTGAGAAACTGTGTCAAAGGCTTTACTGAAGTCCAGGAAGACCACATCCACAGCCTTTCCCTCATCCAGCAGCCGGGTCACTTTGTCATAGAAGGCGATCAGGTTAGTTTGGCAAGACCTGCCTTTCGTGAACCCATGTTGACTGGGTCTGGTCACCCAGTTCTCTTGCATGTGTTTCATGGTAGCACTCAAGATCACCTGCTTCATGACTTTCCCTGGCACTGAGGTCAGGCTGACAGGCCTGTAGTTCCCTGGATCCTCCCTGCGACCCTTCGTGTAGATGGGTACAACATCAGCCAGCCTCCAGTCCAGTGGAACCTCCCCAGAGGGGAGGGACATAATAATACAATTTGTAAGTATACATGCATTATAGTTTCACTTTGAAATAAGTATGATATTCCTGGAGTTGAAAGGGTAATTAATTTTCTAATGAGCCAATGTGTCAAATTTAAATCTTTGTAAATTCATAATGGAGATGTTTTAGCACCTCTTATCCTTAAGGTGTGCCAAGAATAGAATGCATTTTCAAGATTCTAGCCAAGTTACTGTTTGAAAATATTGCAACTTGGGTAAAATTGTAATGTAAGTATATTCTGAACTAGCTAATTAATAGGTGTAATTTGCAAATTCAGATGTATATAATATGCAATAACAACAAAACCAAACAAGCATCACCCCTACAGGTCTGAGACTTGGAGAAAATTTTTTATCCATGGGCTACATTTCTTTTTTTTTTTTTGTAGTAATCTTCTTCCTCTTAATAGATTTTCAGTATGATAGCACTGAAAAAAATTGGAACATGTTTATTGTCTTAGATACACATGTTATATTTCTATCTTGTTTCTCCTACTCAGCAAAAATACAGTTAGTTCCTCAAATGACTGTAATATTTCCATATAATTCATGTTGGATTGAATTAAAAGATTTTTTTTTTAAAAAGCTTAAATTCAGCACTCTTTTTTGATACTATTTATCAAAATATGTATGAGGCTGAATACAAATATTATTTACTAAGTCATAAACCATCACTGTAACCAGATTTCAGATTGTATGTGGACATTGAGTTCTGCTTATTCCTGACAAAGGACAACTTCTATCCTCTTCCATTCAAAATAGCTTTTTACGTAAACAAATATATATCTATAATCGTAAATCCTGTGAACCACTTAACATGGTGTTTTCTCTCTGGTCACTGGTCGCATTTAAAACCACACTACTTAAAAACTTAGGACAAACTTTTTTCCTGATACACATGTAAGCGAACTAAATGCTCATTTATTTGGTGTGCAGAAAATATAGATAGGTCATGAACAGGCAGGTGATGCATTTCTTAAGTGATTTTAACTTCAAGAAAATAGTGAAATAATTGATTTGTGCTGGAGATAGGGAATTTTGTGTGATCTGTTAGGAACTGAAAATTTGAAACTACATTGAGATTGAAAACTCATAATAAGGCATGTTTAGGCAATGGAAGTGAACAGTGAGAACACAGGACTTCCCCTTTGCAATACATGGAATCATTTTTTAGCTTTTTTCAGTAGAAGGTGCAGCAAACAAACTATGGAAAGCTCTTACTTTTCTCTGTTGTGCTTTGTGAGTCTGAGTTTTTGTTCATGTAGTGTAGCATGCTGAGAATCTGGCTGGACTTGTGCGATGTATTTGCCTGTGTACCTACTCCCAGACTCTCACACGGACTGACTCCCTTTGAAAAAGAGTGCAAGTCAATCAGAATCCCCTGGTAAGGTTGATAATGTCACCATTTGTTACCAATTCTTCAGTAAATCAGTTTTTTCCCCTTCAAACTCTTCTGTGGACAGACTTCTGCATCTGTGCAAGAAGTGACGGTTTAGTGATTCTTTTTATTCCGTGATCCAGCTATCTTCTTGGTGGTGAGAATAAGGAGATTTGTCTACTGGCTTCCTAGCTGATCTTCTTTGAAAACAATACACTGTGTTCAGCCTTGAATCTGGCATAAAATGTCCTTTAAGGAAGGTTGGGGTTTTTTCCTTTTTTTTTTTTTTCCAAATTTTTTTTTTTTTGTTTCTAAAGGAATTGTACCAGTTTTAAACAGGCATAGCTCATGTGTTTAAGAGCATTATTGTTATTTTCAGGCAAAAACTTGCAGAAATTTCCCTGTGTTTCCATTTGGTCATTGGAATAAGTGACCTGAGGGACTCTTCTCTCTGTCAAAGAGGCTGCCTGTTTTGATCCTACAAAATACTGTCCATGAGTAGTATGGACAATTATCTTTATCTTATGGACTGGCTTCGTACCTGTCTTTCATGGAACACAAAACCTAGGTTTTGATGCTGTTGTGCAGAATGTTCTCTGTAATGTATTGGAAACATCAGAGCCTCTTTAAACCTGCCAGCAGAGAGATTTGCATGTGTCAATGTTGACTGTTCTGCCTGAAAAGTAAGCCAGGATGCAGGAAAGAGTGATAGGAACGTACTTGGCAGAGGATACTGGGCAGCACTGAGACAGCCACTGTAGTGGCCAGGCTGATCCTTTGTGTCTGACAGCAGACAAGCAGTAGGACACTTTTTTGAGCAGTGATTACAAAAATTCTTGATAGGTGTTGCTGTAATAAAATTGGAGAACAAGGATCTCATTGTTTATTAGCAGTGACATAGTGTTTTTCTGCTGCTAGAAATATAGAGGAGCACTAGACAGATTAGGACTTCTGATCCATAGGCACAGAAACTGACTGAATACTCTTTCAGCTGGTAGTGTGAGAGTCCTCTCAGTTTGGGGACGCTTACCATTTGGCCAGTTTACCGGGAATGTACAATGGAGAGGATACCCTGTCCTCCCCACTGCTGCCTGGTTGCCTTTACTCTTCCATTGGATTCAGTTGGTTTCATTCCTGAGACAGTGATTCCCATTAGCAGAGGCAGTAATTCATTTAATGTAGGAGTTACTTACAGTACAGCTGTGCTGCCTTGATGATGCCATCTGCCATCTGTGGGTAAAAGCCAGCTTCCTGCAGCCAGCACACTGAAAGAGAAACTTTTCTTAAGAAACCTAAACATTCGTGCTTAGAGAGTGCATGCTTCATAAAACATAAGAGCAAAGTAAACTGATGAGCTTTTGGGAATTACTTTGTTGAGAACTGTATCTTCAGACTGTGGTGCTAGGATCTGGAATAATTATGTCTAATTGAGGTGGAATCATCAGAAGCAACCCTGCTGGCCAATTTTAATTTCCCTTCTTTCAGATTAACTAACTAATTCAGCTTTGTAAGATACGGCCAGCCATGTCTGGGCATAGGCAGTAGAGAGAAATTACAAATTGCTATCTAATATATCATTCTTTTAATTGCAGCAGGCCTTAAATCATACTTGATAGGTGCATTTTTGCTTTATTGCTTAATAAAAAAGCTACTGGAACGAAGTATCTTTCTGAATACGTATCCCAAATCTCTCCTGGGGTTTATATTGCCTGTGTCAAATAAGGGTTCCCAACTCTGTTAAATGCATGTATTGCTGCCAGGGTCCAGTATCTGAGGTGCTAGATGTGTGCAGCACAGGCAAAGCTGTAGTGCCATTTGCCATTTCTTGGGCAATGAAGAGTGAAAAGCACTTGTTGATTAGTTCATCCACTCAGCTCATGGTACCCTGTGTGCCACGTGGTGAAAATCTTATTAGGTTGAAGGGCAGTGCCATCCAGAATCATATGTTAAATCAGTCACAGATTAAAGCTGTTGATTGTTACATGCTTATTTTATGGTAGTTTAAAAGATGGTGTTCCAGAGGTTAGGCCTCTGGAAGATCTTAAAGACATCTTAAGATTTACAAGTTGTTGTAAAATGTAGACAGTGAGCTCATGAGCTATGAATGTTACTTCAGTGGGACTGTTAATATTTCAAAGCAAATGCCTGTGTTTCTCCAAGAGGGTGAAGGAGGGTCTGAATGAGCCTCCTGTTCCCAGCAGGCAGTAGTTGCAGAGCCTTGCTTGTCCCACTTGCCAGTGAGATTCAAATTCCTCCAAAACTCCTGTGGGCTGGACACTATTGAGGTCACTTGTAACTAAATGATTCCAGGATAGCAATGAGCAGTTACAGCTGTTGCAAACTGGAAAACAAGGGTGTTCGGGGTGTGAGACCAGTAATTTCCATAGACAGATTCTGAGCTCCTTAGTGCACCGAGCCAGCTTATGCTTCAAGAATACCTATTTCTGATGAAGTCTGTCTTGGGTATAGCAAGCTAACTTACTCTTCCTGGTGTCCTGTAACATTTCCAGAACTAATTAGGCTCTCCATCTTAGTAATGCGATTGCAGTGGCTCAGGATTAAGGGAAGAAGCGTAGCTGAAACCCTGTTGGAAAGTCAGCCATGACACACAACACCCTGGGGTAATTGGGAGATGAACTCGGCTGACTTTGAAGTTTCTGGTTCAGATGCCTTACCCCCTGTGATCATTTCAAAGAAAACTGATCACTGATGGTCACCCAGTAACAGTTTTTAAAAAGCAACGTATGTCATTTAGCCTGTACTACTAGTGTTAGCTGTTCTTCAGCTGCCCACAGCTGGGCATTTCTTAGTCTCGTGGTACCATCAACTAAAATGGAATGGCTGTGCTGCATAACTTTTATAACAGATTTGTGTGAGATACAGGATGGAACAAAATCTCTGCTTAACAGAGAAGTTTCTTAATTGCATAGACACATGGGACAAACTACTGTTTTCCATGCAAAAAAATTTGTGGCGTGTCAGCATGTTGGCACTGGTAGTGAATAAGTTATATAAAATCTACATCCCAGAAATAGAAGATAAGCTAAGTTCCCAGTCTGAAATACCATATCTTGGATTCTTAAAGGGCACAAAATAATACCATGTAACTAGAATTTTAGACTCTAATGAGAATTGAAAATAGTGATTGTGGATTCTTACTTTAGGCAAATGTTAAGTTCTTAAACACTTCTAGAAAAGGTTGACTAGCAAATTGTCAGGCTGTAGTAATAAGAGTTACAATGCCAACCTTACGCATTAATAAATGTATAGATATGCTTCAGTGGTATTTCTGAGGGTGGTGTTGCACTCACTGCCTTTGTTAATGATCTTTAAAAGCTAAGTGAAGACCTTATTATGAAGGTTAAATCATTCTCTAAACAGCACAAAGGTAAGAAGGTGTTTTCAGTTGTTTGGGGTTTTGTATTGGTGGTGGATTTGTAAGTATGCTTTGTAGAAGGAGCATCTAACTGTGCTTTTAGATATAGTTGTGAAATCTCTGTAGGCTTAAAAGCCAGTTTCTACTGGGTTTGACTGCTTTCCAAGCAAACATAGATAGCAGGAGTGGACATTTTTTGACTTGGATCTCTGCTATTGCGTTTAATTGTGATTTAGGGGATAGATCAAGATAGTGTCTGACAACCTATAAGGGCACCTGAATTTAGTTAGGAGACATGCTGCTTTCAGAATCAAATTAATTGCCTATAGATAACATCATCTCTAATTTTGCAGAGTAATTCACCAGTGCTCTTTGAATGTGATTTAGCAATGGGACTTAACCCACAAATTGCACAATCCTGCTCTTTTAACAAGCATACTTTCCAGACTCTGTTTGAGAAATATTGAGAAAAGGGTAAATTTGAAATTGTGGTAATGTAAGTCACTATTTAATTAAACTACCTTAAAATTTATATTGAAATGCATTTATATTGAATGCATTGAAATGGAGTCATGGCTGTTTTAAAGAACATTCTTCATTTTGATGAAAATAGGTGCTTATGTTATTCTTGTTTTGGATGGCATAGAAATGTGTTGCTGTTTAATAGGCATTCAAAACTTGGAATATTATGTTATGACTCAAATCCCCCGTGTTTTCAGTGAATGAAACCTGGGCAAATTTCTGGAAGAACTTCAAGAGGAACATTAAGGCTTGTTGAAAGAAATTATGTTTGTAAATGCTGAAATTGTGAAATGCCCTAGGAGTGGATGTCTGCTATTTGTTTGTTTTCTTTCAACTAAAAAATTGCCATTGATACAATGATCGCACAATTTTATTTATAGAGTTAGTCCTGTATTTTAGCTAATACTACAGATACTTTCTAATGGACTTAGTGCATGTAATTCAGTCTCCTCAGGCAGAATTAAATGACAACAGATGGTGCTAAGGACTTAGAGCAAGGTGTAAAAGTCTCTGGGATAAGGCTTTGGTGTTTGTTCATCCAAAGCACTTAAAGCTGTTCATAAGAAGTATGCACTTGATATTGTGTCTAGATATTGTTAATGATGATGTGAGATTGAGGCCTTAATCTGTCAGTGTAGTGACTTTTATACCACAAGAGCTTTATCTTGATGTGAGTTTTCAGAACATATTAATTAATTTGAGGCTTGTAACTTAATTAATTTTGAGTCTTTAAATTGAGGACTAGGAAAAGCTTGAAGGGATGATATACTACTGGAGAGAGAGTAGCTTTTCAGTATGAAATCATAGAATGATTAAGGTTGGAAAAAAATCTTCTAAGATCATCAAGTCCGACTGTCAGCCCAACACCACCATGCCTACTAAAACATGTCCCAAAGTGCCACATTTACGCTGTTTTTGAACACCTTCAGGGATGATGATGTTACCACTTCCCTGGGCAGCCTGTTCCCATGCTTCACCACTCTTTCTATAAGAAATTTTCTTCTGTTATCCAATCTAAACTTCCCCTGGCACAACACGAGGCTATTTCTACTCATCGTAGTGCTTGTTACTTGGGAGAAGAGACCAGCACCCCACATCACTACAACCTCCTTTCAGGTAATTGTGGAGAGTGATAGGATCTCCCCTCAGCCTCATCTTCCCCAGGCTAAACAACCCCAGTTTCCTCAGCCACTCCTCAGAAGACTTGTTCTCCAGATCCTTCACCAGCTTTTTTGCCTAATGTTACAACATACTTTATTGGGTTGCTTCCAATTCTGCTAACTGAATGGTAATGCATTTGGTGTTTCAGAGAGATTTAATTATCAGATGCGTGCATATTCAAGATGTCATAAGCTACTATTGTAAAAAGAAAATGTGTGGTTTCATACATGTCTATTGTCAGAGTAGTCATAGTTTTAATGTGGTCTGTGAAGTGTGGATTTCTTTTGGTTCTGCTCTCTTGGTTCCAGAATAAGGAAATGCAGTGTGAGATGCTGCAGTATGGATTGAATTGTCAGGCTTGCTGTTTCTAGGGTTTTCTTTGCTTGTTTTGTTTTTGTTTTCTGAAACAGTTACCTCAAGCTGTGTGTTTTGTGCTGATTCTCATTCCTGGTGTATCTCATTATCGACCATTAAACCAGCCTGTGATTGGGAAAGCATTCTACATGTCTGATGCATTGGAAAATAAATAAAAATAAAATCATGTTTTGTCTTTCCACTCCCTCTCCCCATTTTGGTGATAATTGATGCATTCAAGAGCAGCTGGAATAGAAATTATATGTAAGGAAAGACAGAAGTCCTCAAAATAGCACATTAAGAGATGTAGTGTTTTTACAAGTACTACTGTAATATGAGTATGAGCACATATCATGAAGATTTTCGCTGTGTCATAGTCACACACACAGAGTAAATACCAGCATTGCCAGATGTATCTATTATGCTGGCTTCACAGTAGGCATTTACTTAGGTTCTGCTTTAATTATGGAGAGAATTTCAGTTGTAAAGTTGCTTTTCAATTCTTGCTAGATGTATTCATGTAGATGGTGTAATCCTGTCTTCTTGAAATAGAATTATTGAAAATGACTGTGTTAATAATGCAGTCATAGCGGTTTTTAATTTAAGAATCTTGAAATGCGAATGTGTCTAATGAAAAGAAGAGCACACTTCATGTAGAGTACTTGGTTTGCAAAGAATTCAGCATCAGAATTCAGTGTTGCTCTTTGGTGCAGTTATCTGAGAGTGAGATGTATGAAAACAATGATGTACAAATACAACACATTTTAATGGAGAAGTCAGGCAATTTAAGAAAATTGGAAATACTTTAATTATTCTTTACAAAATTATTCATTAAAATTTGTAAGCACTTAACGAAACCTTAATAAATTTGTAAGTGCTTAATTAAACAAAACTTTAATAGGAAGTGCCAGAAGTAATCTGTGGTTGTGTAACAATTCTCTTATTTATGCATTGTTTCCTTTACTATTACATTGGATAAAACCCACTACTTATCCAGCCTACTTGGTTTTTAACCTTGATTTCTGTGTGTTCTTTAAGGAGAAGAATTAATATAGACTCGGATTGAAAAAAGGTATCAATTTATTGTCTGTTTTCTTAAAAACAAAGTCAATGTTCCAAACAGATGGCCACAGGACAGTTTCATGGATGCAAAATACTTTATTCCATGGATACTTTTTCTATGCGTGAGTGTGATTTATTAATAAAACACTTTGCAAAAAGTGAGTGAATGATATTTCAACTCCTGTAACAGTGGCTTTGTTAAATCCAGATGACTGCAGTAAAATGGATGATGTAAAAAGCTTTAACTTCTATAGATAAAGCAATGTAATCGACCAGTATTATTTTTAATTAATTTTATCTAGTATGTCTTGCTATTTGCACATAGATTTGTGTGCAGCATAACCATTTCTCAAGAAAAATGTTAATGGATACATATTTTTGATGAGTGTGCTACCTACTATGAATTTATGAAGCAGTTATAAAGCTCACTTTGAATAAACATGTATAAAACCTTTATACTGTACTACACAGTAAGTTATCTACTACTTATTTAGACAGACAAGGTTCTCATCAGGCTCTACATGTAGTGTTATGGAAATAGGTAGAATGATTTTAATTTGTGCTAGCTAAGACTTTAGACATATAGCAGTTATGCAGTTTGGAGAGATGGTTTTTTGTTTTTTTTTCCTGAGGAGTCCCAGCCTCTGAGAGCACTGATAGAAACTGACATTGTCTCCCACTGTGCTTGTGGAGAAATGATGTGTTGAAATGCAAGAGGCTCTTAAATAATCCAGTTTATTGAATAAATTCCTAAGACGTTTCCAGACCTTGATTCCTTCCTCTGAATTATGGTTGTATCTTATAAATGCCCTGTAGCTTATGTGATGACATTGGAGTAAACTTGGTTTTAGCAGTTCCTAAAGAAATAGAAGTTTTTGTCTGCTTTGGAAGTTGTCAGGTAAGTCTGCCCCGTGCTCATCTGAGCTGCTTTGCTCTGTAATGGTTAAAATTAGGGCTGAAAAGCTTTTTCTTTGAGATGTCTGCAGGCAAGACAACTGCTCATAATCCAGGAGAAGAATTATATCTGTTGTACCCTCACTCTGCTCTGCTTATCAAAATGTTTATGAAGACTACTTCAGACATAAGAATATTTTAAAGGAGAATCGCCTGAGTATTGGCCCCAAATAGTCTTCCTCAGGGCAATATAGGATTCATCTCTCTTTTGAAGCTGACAGTTCTATCAGTTTACATCTATGGTTGCTTATATTTTGAAGAAGAAAATTCATGATCATTATATACAGAAGAAAACTTGCTGGTTGTGCAGCAGGAGATAAAGAATGAGTTTTGATCATTATAGTAATAGGAAGCTAGGCTTACAGGGAAGTTTCCACTATGCCATTTTGCTGGAAAGTATGAAAATTGAAGGTTTGAACTTGGATTTTATAGGCCCTAGTGGTTCATCAGGTATTTGTTCTCAGAAATTAACACAATTTTTTTATTCTCAGTGTGTCATTTTATGACAATGCTGTTAAGGCATAAGGCAGTGAAGAAATACAGTTTTTGATGCTGACTGATACATGCCATGTCTTGTTTTCTGAAGCAATCCTACATTGTCCACAAAAATAGTCTCATACCAAGTTTATTCCTTAACTGTAAGCTTTACTGAAAAATGAATACTAACTGTAGTAAAAGCTCGATCAAGGTCTCTTTGCATATTGTGACTCACAGAACAAATGTCATCTGAACTAAAAATAAATCTCAGCTAGAACGTGAGATCCAGGAACCTGGATCCTAGAAAAAAGCTGAATATGAAATACATACTTGGATCTGTTTCAGATGGAGACTGGTGAGTGCAGAGAAAATGAAAGCTGAGATCAGTAATTTCACATGCTAGTATGAAGATGCATGTAATAAAGTCTTGGTGTTGTAAAGAGTTTGGCATGTGGAGTTGGAGTTCCACGAAGGAATCGCTAGTCATCTCTCTGTTTACCTAAGAGCAAAAAACCTATTTATGTATGAACCAAGCTTAAACTGGGAATAGAAACTGTTCTTTATGACTATTTTTAATGGTACTTAATGGAAAGCATATACAAATCCAAACACATTTGTGTGTGTGACTGCTCTCTTTGCAGCATTTTGTCTGTATGTATTTCTTTGTTCATGGAGATGAGGAAAAGTTTACTGAGATACAACCTCTGAGAGGCGCTTACTGTTCATTCAGTGATGGCCTTGGGATTTGCACAATGAATTTATTCATGTAAGTCCTTCAGTGGGCTTCTGTTCAAGGAGGAGGTGAGGGTTCCCATTGAAAACGAGGTGTTTTACATTTGCATCCTTAAGAGGTTGTTACTAAACTTGTCTTTAGAAGCGTGGAATGTCCTACACAGAAAGGCATAAAAGCAAGTCACTGTTGGCTTGTGTTTGAATGTGAGCATACCCAAGTGACATATAAATTCAGTAAGATGTACTTTGCTTGGAAATCTATCTTATTTATGCTGTCAGTTCCACTTCTTATGAGGTGATGAGTTGTGCTGAGTGCCTCTCCCTCAGCCTCCTGTGAATGCATTAATCGGCAGGAACTTGAAAACGTCTTTCTGTGACTCCACACGCTGGTTTTCTGTGTCACATGGTGGGAGTCACTGCAGGCAGGTCACACAGATTATATTAAGCTCCCTTGATCTGAAACAGCACAGCACCCGTTGCAGATTAGTTCCTCACTGATTGCAGCTGACCTCTTTTTCTGACATGTCCTTATATTTTGCCTTATAATGAATGTAAGGCACAACCAAGTGCTGTATTAATTACTGTATTTAATACCTGTCATGCACTGACCTTTTGGCACAGCCTCACTAAGAAAGTACAATACATAGATTCCAAAGTATGTCTTTTTGAAAACTGAAAAGAGATCATGTGGTATTCTGTTTATTTTGCTTTGTTTCTAAGGCTCTGATCAATGAATACCTCACTAACACGAACAGTTAATGCCTTTCCTCTCACTAAAGTGTGGAGTAACAGGAATATGATAAAATTATACCTCACTGCTGTAGCAAAGCACACTAATAGCTCTCCCATTTAAGATAAAGTGAAAGCTTATGCACTTTTATCTAGCCTCTTTCAGGCTAGTACAGAAGACTAGAATGCTGTTTTTCCAATTTAAGTGTCTGTAAATACCTACAATTGATTTGTTATATGTGTTTTGTTTGTACATGACCAGCACTGCATGGAGAAACAAAGGGGCTTGCATTTCTCTGGCCACGTCTTCTCCTGCTGAAAATACAGTTCTGGGACTGAAGCTACAGCTTTTGCAGATCTGACTCATGGTGTCAAAAAATGCTTATTACTAAGCAGAAGCAGATCAAGCTTCTGTTTCCTATTTTCTTTTTACTATGTTACTTTTTAAAAATGCCTGATCACGTGTATTGTGCAGGATTAGAAATTGCTATATGGGTTTTGGTGGGTAAGTTACATTGCTTAGTTACCTGCTGCTATTGCCAGAGTGTTCTCTAATGTGAGCATTGTGTAATGAGTACTGCATTGCATACTGCAATATAACACATTTTATGAATATAAATGTAATGAATATAAAGCTAATCACACATTTTTTCTAGTCTATTGCTGTGTCACTGGCAGCAGTGAATGCATGTGAAGGAATTAAAAAATGTGTTAAGTGGTAGTTTTGCTGGAACATTCTAACTTTCAGCAGTCAATACTTAAGGGAATTGTCAAGGTGGATACAACACACAGTAAAAACAACCACTCAAAGAATCTAGAAGTATCTGTTCTGCTTGTGAATTCATGTGTACTGTGTCTTAACCAGCCTGTGATAGAGCTGTATAACATTGGTTACGTTCTTCTGACACAGTTAAGGGAGCACTGAAGTAGCAATAAACAGGTAAAGCAGACACACCTGTTTATAGAATGACCCTGCAGGACAACGTTTTCATACTTTCACTGTATATTTTATATCACATGGAATCAGCATAATGAAGAATCTTAAGCTCACACCTGTTAATTTTTTTAAAATTAGAGACAAAAAAGGAAAGGATGTTGGCAAGATTTGTAATACTTTCCAAATTTTGAGTTTTAATTTTCTAATACAAATAAATAAGCTTTTCTGTAGACTGTCCTATTGCACCAAGTACTTGTAATTGTATTTGCATCTGACATGCATACTAGCTGTTACAGTACCTTACGATATTTCTCAGATGGTTAGATGGTAGACAGAAAGGCATAAATATAGTTCTGTGAAAAGGAATTGGAACATAACCTAGAAGAGAAAAAAGTATGAATTTCACCATTAAGTTTATTGAATAAGTATTGAGAGATGTTTTTGTTCTGTTTGTAAGAATCTTAGAATTGTAGAATATCTCAAGTTGGAAGGGGCCTATAAGGATCATTCAACTCCCTACTCTGCCTAGGACTACCTGAAACTGCATCATGTGACTAAAAGCATTGTCCAGATGCTACTTGAACTCTGACAGGCTTGGTGCTGTGACTGCTTCCCTGGAGAACCTGTTACAGTGACCGACCACCCTCTCAGTGAAGAATCTTTTCCTCGTGTCCAATCTAAACTTTTACTATTTGCCTGCTGGGACACACTGTTCGCTCATATTCAACCCAGACCCCCATGTCTTTTTTCATAGAGGAGCACTCCAGTCACTCATCCCCCAGTATATATAACCAGGATTACCCTACCCCAGCACTTGCTGTTGTTGCATTTCATATGGTATAGATCTCTCTACCCTTAAGGGACTGCATAGCTCCTCCCTAGTTTAGTATCGGTGGCAAACTTACATAATGTACGTTTGATTCCTGTATCCAGATTATTAATAAAAAGATTCAAGAGCACTGGTCCTAAAATTGAGCCCTAAATCCCATCTTTTCCATTTTTTTCTGAATTAAAATAGCAGCTTCTGATCTCTAGTTCCCACACTAGTGATGTCTCATTTCTCTATCATTACAGTCTCAATAAAAAAGAGGTTTGTAGAGCCCTCAGACTACTTGAATAAGTATTCACAGCTCCTTGCAGAAAATGAAAACAAGGCAAAACTTCATATGTGTTGTTTAAAATTAGGCCTATTCCTTCCATTTGATTACTGCAGCAATAGACAAAGGAAAATGTACAATTTCAAGCTTTTCAGTTGGCAGTATCAAGTATCTGCTGAGGTTATGGGAAAAGAAAATGAAGTAAGTATTTTCATTTTATTTTAGTTTTAGTGTTTTCCTTCTGTTTCAACTGACATACTTTTCTTTTACTTTTTAACATTTTATGTGGAAAGCTGTCAAAGGAAATCTAAAAATTCAATTTATTTTGTTAGAGGTTTATTCCAATATTGCCTCTTTTTCAAACGTGAGAGAATGCTTTACTTTTTTGTTTTGTTTTGTTTTGAAAACTCTGTCCTGGACATTCTAAGAGGAGGAGGAGAAGACAGAAGAAAGATTGAATGTGAGAAACAAACAGTAATGAAAGAAGTATTTGGTTTTGCAGAGAAACAAAAGCTATAGAAAAGAAAGTAACTTATGAGAATAGTTGTCTTCAGAAGTACGTACTTTATCACAGAAGCAGCATTTTGAAAATATTTCCCTCCTCTTGTTCTATAAATAATTTTGTATGGATTAGCTGAAAGTATTTGTAGTGTTCATACTGACTGAAAGAAAATGAGATTTTTTATTTGTTTGTAGGTGGTTTTTTGTCTGAAATATTTCAAACGCTATTGTCCATTTCAGTTTGCTGAGATTTGTCTTGTTAAAAGGATTAAGAGTCTGATGTGTAGCTAACACAGGTCCCTTTGACGCAAAACAGTCAAATATCAGAAGAACTGAATGCAGAGATTTAATTCACTTGAGGCCTCAGTATGAGTTTCTTCCTTTTCTCCTGTCCTGCCAGCTAGGATTTAAGGCCTACCTAGTTCCCATGATACAGCACAGTCTGTATAAGTTTCTGCAATGAGAGTGAAATTCCATTAGTTCCTTCCCAGCTCCTGTCCTCTAGAAGATTAATTTTTGGTTCAGACTGCAATCCATGGGTTTGGTGTATAACCCTGGGCAATTTAATTTCGCTTTGGTAAAACGGTGTATCAGGTGAGAATGAATCTCTTGTGATCATGGTTATGACTGCAAGATTGAAATCTTGCTCTGCCATTAAGAAGGCTGTACCCATTGTGGCTCTGAATAATGGCAACATGGTCTAGATTAATTTCTTTGATCATACAGCTGTGAAGTTGCTGGAAGTAAAAGAGTATGTACATTAATAAAGTGGAAGAAGAGCTGTTGTATTAAGCCAGTCAATAACAATGGCAATGGGACTGCCTGAATTGCAATGCAATACAATTTGCAATACAAAGGCTGCAATAAAGTGACATTGAATGAAATCCCATATTTCAGGGTGCTGGTTCTCAGCTGGCCTGCAAGCTGCAACTCAAAATATGCTTGAGGAGCCTAGCTTTGTAGGGCATGACTGTGCTAGGAAGTTCTCTCTGCCTCAAACTGTCATCAAGGTGTCCGCTTATAATTCAGATTATGCAAAGATGCTGTATAACTGTAGTGATTGACCCACCTGTTGAGTTTTCATTTTCAGAGAGCTTAAGCATTCACATCTTATGTTGCACTCAGAACTCAACATTTCTGAAGAATTTTTTGTTACTTTCAGTGGGGTTTACATCCAGTGACACCCTTTGATTCAGTGTCACGATTTTCTGACTTCTGCAACCTTTTAGTAAGAGAAAAGACTAAACCAGTACATATGCAGTACAAATTTTGAGCAAAGTCATCTATGGAAATGCATAATCTTTAGAACTGTATTGCAGAGAAAGAGCAGACCTATAGCCCTATGCCTAGGTGAATGAATGTGTATACCTTTCAAGGAGGAGAATATATTTTGAATTCTGTAACTACTACATTCTGTATTATGTAAGCAGAGCCTGATGCTAACACCAGTTGGCTGGTGCTGACCTGCCACCCAGTAGTAAGCTGAAAATTTGCATATCGCTCTTCCATTATTGCTTTTCTGTGTGAAAGTTCATGGTTTAATTTGACCCAGCAGATGTGGTGTTAGTGTTCTCTCAGTAAATGAGAAATACATGATATTTAAGAATCACGCCCGCTTTCTAGATCTTATTCTATTAATTTCTGTAGCAGTGGGTTGCTTTTAGGGATAGCAGACACATTTTGTTAATAAAAAGGATAATCTTTCAGCTTCATTGCCTTGAAAAATCTGTAAAATAGGTAAGTTGGATCTTTAAAATAACATGCACGAAAGTACAGGGCACTGATATTTCTCTCAGGTAATATGAAAGATGCTGCTGTTTAACAGACTTCCTGAACTAATTTATGCTACTTATGTGTACCCTGTAGCAGTATTTTCAGTGCTTTGGAAAGTATGTAATCATTTCAAAATTAAGATATTCTATCAAATCTGATGTGGTATGATCAGATTTTTAATGTTGTGCTGAAAATTACACAAGTTCTGCTTTGGGTCCTTAGAAATTTTGACATTAGAAGAAAAGCAGGTTCTGAAAAAGAGTTTTGTGAAGCTACTGCGATTGCCTTTTGTAACTATCTCATAAAGTGAGATAGTTCCCTCTCCTCGAGCAATTATAACTTAATTTCTTTATATTAATTTTGATTCTTATTCAGAGAGTTTTATCTCTTCACTACATATTCTAGCTGCACTTCAGCTTTTAAAGCATTGCTGATTAAGGAGAGATTTATTTCACTGAGCTCAACGTTATTTTTAAATGGATATAGAGGCATCTGCTAGCACGTCTCTCTCTCATTTTTTTTTTCACTGTATGAGTAGAGCTTTGCAAAGTCAATTTTGTCATTTCCAGAAGCTTTTGGGGATTGCAGGAATTTTCACTTCATGTCTTTCAAGAGTTTTAGCTATTTATCATTAAAAAGGAGTTTGAGAAAGGTTGATTCTTGAGGTAGTAACCAACCAGTAGTCACGGTGTTTATGTAGGATGTGATTTTGAATCTCTAGTCTTCCCTTTTTTCTTCTTTGAGTTTAGTTTTTAAACATTTTTCTAGTGTTAATGAAAATATAGCTTTTAGTGCTCATAAATCATTCTTGATAGAACACCATGACTAAATGTATTTCAGCAGAAGTTTTAGTTCTTTCTGTGACTTGTTATCTTGTAACAAATCTTTTGTTGATATCTTTCTGATAAACTGCACCTACAGGTAAAACAACAGCTTTATGTTTGTTAGACTACTTTAAATATTTCATGAAAAATGAAGCTCCACAGATGTGGCTTTCACTTCAGGGATATTTATTGGTTACTTTTAATTTTTTTTAATGTGGTTGATGAAACAGGCTTTGAGTTTCATGTTCACATTTTGGATATGCTCCAGATTGTGTATGATAATTAGAACCAAATTCATCCAAAATTTGGAATTTAGAAAAGGAAAACAGTAGCAACAGATATGTAGCCTGAGGGTTTGTTTCATTTATGTAGTCCTTGAGGAATATAGTCAAATCAGAAAATCAATCCAAACAGTATAGTCTGTATCAATTTATAAAATTGAAAAATAGAAGAATTCTGTATTTCCAAACAGAGTCTGCTTTGGAAACTGGGTGTACACTATGAATTTCAGCAATTGACTGTGGTTCTGTAGAGGGCATCAATACTGAGTTAAAATGAAATCTGAACTGCATTAATATGTAGCTAAAACTCCAGTGCTAGACTTTTGTAGGGAAGCTTTTTGATTACTCCAATATACCCAGTATTTTACTTTTTTGATAAAATGTCAGATTTTAGCATTAAGAATTCTACTTGAATGATAGCAAGATGAATCGGTAAAATAAGTAGTGTTATTATCCATGAGGAGTATGCATCAATAAGAATCTATTTTGTATGCTTTGTCTCCATTATTAGCATGCTTCAAAGTGAAAATCTAGTGCAATGCTTTTGTTGTGTCCTGAAAAAAACCCTTAATCCATGTAACACTTTTTAACTGAAAATATATTTTGTCTTGTTGAAAAATATATCTGCAGATTATTTCATTTGTAAGGTGAAATAAAAGATAATTAAAATTAATATGTCGATTTATTAATGATATGCCACCATACTAGTTTAGTATCTTTTCTTGCCTTTTTAGAGTCAGTTTTTTCTTTGAAAAAGAAGAAACTACTGGCATTTTATTGTCTCTTGCAACATGTTTGAAGTTGTGTAATGGCAAGTGATTCTGAATGAATCATGCAGTAACTGCTTTGTTTTTCCCATGTACCTATTCTAAAATGAAAGTATATTGTGTAGAAACCTAGAGAAAAATCTTAAGGCATTGAGTACACACATGAATATAAATAACAAAGTGCAAGGTGAAGTTCACGTGTTGTTTTGTCTACTAACTTGGTGTCCCTGATGGAATATTTTTAGTACTGCTATAAAAAAAATATTATTAAAGGCTTAGATAGCATTTAATGTTGTCTTCTGCGTTGTGGGCAAGGTGCTTACTTGCTCACACTGGTTGGATTGGCATCCTATGAAATGGCCTACACTTCCATTGCTTTATATCCCAAGCAACCGTTTGAATTTGTGTAGTGTTTATAAAAGGCCAGCAGGCTAATGTTCTTCAGTCATGGCCATTCGTGACAGTATATCAAGTGACATTACACAAGGGCAAATAACTGCTTAAACCAGAAGGTTGCGAAGAATCAGGCACAAAGTTGAAATCAGGTACGATAGCTTTGCTTTACTTGCCAAGATGTTGTCTGAGCCACTAGCAGAATGTATTCTGTCCTTGATGACAGTCTGTCCTTCTGTTTTAATCAAGATCAGTTACGTTAATTATAAAATAGTCATTAGAACCGATATTTTGTTGACCGATAATTTTGCTGTCCATACCACTGGAAAGCAGGGGTATGGAGCTAAGTAGACAGGTGGCTTATACCGTGTTACATGATGCCAATGATTATTACAAATAGTACAGGACAGAATCACTACAAATAGAACAGGCCCACAACTTTCAGATAATTTTCATTGTAATGTACATTTTCTGGTTGAAAATTTGACAAGGGTTTATTTAATGAATTTGCTGGTGGTTCTGGGATGACAACTTGTTTGCTCAAAGCAGCATTTTTTTCAGTATAGATTTGCATAAATCCTATCATCATCCTGTTCCTTATATGTTAGGCAGATGGTCTTTATTTTTAAGTCTTTCTAAATGCAATAGCAATACAATTGTGTTTGCAAGGAGGTTATGAAATGGAATAGGATGAAATGCAAGAACGCATTTGAAGCAGCAACACAGTGATGGTGAACCAGCCAGTGAATCTGCTTCTGGCCTGCTGGAGCAAACATAATTTTAAATGTGAACAGTACAGGGTGCTTGCCATGGCAGACAGTAAGCTGGGACAGGTAGAAGGTTTGTCATCTGAGCAGGTAATCAGGTCTCTTGAACACCATGATTGCTACATGGGCCAGGCTTAGGTTCACCTCTCCCAGGGGACATTTTGAAACGCTTTAGCTATGTATGAAGAACTGTCTGTCCTATTGTACCATAAATAACTAAGCACTAGGCAGAAAATCAGTGTGTTCTTGCCAAATCTTTTGTGAACTGCACAAATAAGTATTGACAAAAACAAGATAGGGACTGACAGAGAAAACAAAAGGACTGCAGTAGTGTTGATCTTGGCACAAGATGCTCTTGTCATTTTCCTGAGATAACAGGTATGGTTAAAGAGAGACTGAGTGAGAGCACAGGCAGCAAGGTACCACTGCAGTGGGAGCAGGGAAGGATGGTGCAGTTATGGAGACATAATAAAGTTGGCAACGTTTACCTGAAAGGAACCTGACATGGGCAAATGAATAGTCAAGATGACAACAGTATGCAAAACTCCTCTGTTACGTTCAAGCTCTTGTTTTAGAAAATGAATTAAGAGATTCTCTCCAAGGATGAAAGTGACTGCTTCAAATCTTAGTAATGGCGTATTAATGCTGTGTACCGTACCAAAAGCTAAAACTGGCTTCTGGAGGAACCCGTTAAGTTTAATCTCTTTAAACCTAGAGTCAAATTTGATGTTAAAGTTTGAGTGTAGTGTATGCCAAAATGAAATATTGTGATTAATGTGTATGATATTATCAAATCTAAGCATTTTAAAGTTAAATACATAAATCACAAGATCGACTTAAAAATGTGGGATTTAAAAATACTAAGTTTCCATTACACATTTTGATTTGTGAGCTTTGATACACATAGTAGGACTTGCAGATTTACTCCGCAGTTAGAGTGCTAGAAATTTTCACAAAGAAAGCTGAAATTGCCATAAATTTAGCTCTTTGTCGCTAAAGGAAACATTACTAAGGGACAGAGAGCTCCCAATAAAACAATAAGAGTTTTCTTACGTATCATACATTACATGCATATGAAGTGCTGCATGTGCTTCATTTCTGACTTAAATGGAGCTAACCCCAAGGAATACATCCAACTGTCACATTTCACTCTTCATTCACTGTTGTCCTTTATGTGAAGGGATCCCATCATCTGTAGTCTGGGTGGGAATTGGACTGTACGGTGCTGAAGCAGTGGCAGTTCCCTCTAGCTGAGAATCTGAAGTGTGGTTTTCCATTTTGTAACTGACAAAGAAGATGAAAGGTTGAAACTTCTTGAAAGCAATCTCGTGGTCCAGAATCAGGAGCAGAATGTCTATTGAAGTCTTTAGTTAAAAGAAGTCTCTGTTTTGTTTAATGGAAGTAACTGAAGAATTAGTTAGAATCCCTTCTCCTGTATCGTTCAGTAATGACTGGGTTCTGTGGTATGGTGTGATCTAGCAAATTTGACTCTGCAGGCTATTAACCCAGTTCTGTTACTCCTCATCACTTGCCATCACACACATCTTTGAGGAAGCTGATTACTTGGCCCCCTTTGATTGCACAATTGGCTTTTTTTTTTTGTTATGTTTTGTTTAGTTCTTTATTGTTGGAGTTTTTGTTTGGTTATTGTTCTAGGCCTGGAGATGCCAGATTTGATACTCTTTAACCTCTGCTTTCTCTGATTTGCCACCTGTATTCCAAATCCTAAACCTGTGCAGGAAATAAGCCTTCAGCCACTCACCTTGCTCAGATTCTAGTGAGTTGATGTTCTGTTACAGCACAGTCCCCTATAAACTAATGAGAATCCTCTTGCTTTGTGCTCTGTGAGGTACAGTAGACAGCTTCCATCACCACTGTCTGCTGACCTTTTGTATACCTGTCTTGACAAAGGCTATCCATTGAGATGAGGTGGTTTGACAACACACTGAAGAGGTCAGACCCTCTATTTCATCTATGTTATTTGGCTTCTCTGAAAATCTGCTGTAGATCAAATTAATTGGATGTAACTGATTTTTGATGTCTAGAAGAAAATGAAAAAATATGGATGAGAATTGTGTCTGTGGATTAGTTGTGTCGACAGTTATCAATAACTTAATTAGGTTCTGAATACAAAGGCTTCTGGGTTAATTTGTGTGCTCCCAGTTTGTGAGACAACTAAATTCTCCTTTTTGTTGTATCTCAGTGAATTCAAAGTGCTTAGCACCAAATGTCACTACAGGCCTCTATGTAGTACTCTGCTTCAGGGAGTTCTGCTGCCAATTTAGAGTCATCTAAACACTTCTCTGGGGTGAAAGGATGCTGAGTTGAAGTGTAAAAGTCTTCTCACAACTGTCCTAGCTACTATGAATTGGTGCTCTGTCCTCCCACCTCAGAGTTGCTTCTGTGCAGAAACTCATCTGAGAAGTTATGATGTCATCCCTTTTTGAAAAAGACAGATGTCAATCAGCAGCATCCCCTGACCCTTCCCTAGCAGGTTTCATGATAAACTTGCACCAGAATGTCTAGTTGGGATGGCTGTCAGTTGTCTTCACTCAGGTAGTAATGACTGCTGGTGGGGAAGTTAAAAACTGCAGCTAAATGGCGTGACACACAGTTTGGTTTAGTGTGTGGAGATAAAAACAGCTGGGAAATTTTGTGAATGATGCTAGGACCATTTTTTATCTTTCAGCCTTTATTTACTTTGGCAGCGAGGAGGAGTGTATGCAGAAGTGGTTTGCATGATGATTAAATGCCAGATATGGAACCAAATCTTAGTCTTTGGAAAATTGCAGTGACTATCAAAAGAAAAGGAGAAACCTGAATTTAACTCTTAAGGCAGAGGTCCAGAGAAGGGTGTCAGATTTATTGAGTGTTAAATGTCAGTTCCAGTGTAATGAAGATAGTACACAGTGAGCGATAGGCACTTTTCTGAAGAGGGACAATTTTCAGTCTGTCTGGAGTTGTGAATTTTTATTAAAAAGATGAAACTAAAACCAAACAAAAAAAATCTAAACCCAAGAGATGTGTAGGAGAGAATGGAAGCCCACTCTGAGCTGCAAAGCTTTCAGAGGCATTTCTACAATCTTAGTCCTATGTGTTACAGTCCTTCCCAAACCTCCATAGTATCTTTCACGCTGTCATGTACCACAGAACTTACTTTTCTTGATGGGAGAGGCAGGGATAAAGCACAGCTGGAGTAGAATCGAAGGCTTTCTATATTGTCTTTGTTAAGCAAAACTACCTTGTTTGAAGTATGCTCAAACACTTCTGCCACAATATAGTCTGAAAAGAACACAACAGAAAATTCTGTGCATACTCCTGGGGATTCAAAGTTATTTTGTTCTCAAGGGTTTTACTTTAGATCCCAAAAAGCTTAAAAAAAAGGTATATATAATAACTAGAAAGTGAGGATAAGTAATACACAATTGTGCTGCAAGTAGGATAGGAATCCCACTGTGCTGTCTCCATGAGGCAGACCAAATATAGATTTTCAATGGTCCAGGACCTAGCTCAGCATTTGCTAGTTGAGGTAGGGGAATGTGGGACAGAATGGAATTGGCAGGTGCCATGGCTGACGTGAAGGTCAATATTAGAGGAATTCATTTCTAGAAAGGCTTGAGGAGATGAAGCTGTCCAGTACTATCTGTGGCTGAAGCCAGAGCAGGAGTTTCTGTTCCAAGTGAGGAATCTGATTGAGGTTATTCTTCAGCGTGTGGGGAAAAAAAAAAAAAAAAAATCTAACTATATAATTTATTACCTCCTCTACTCACAACTTGCTTTCCATTTTGTAAACTCTGGACTGATGGTAATCTTTCTTGAGTTTTTTGTTATTCCATTTGATCTTCTGAAAACTGCAGAAGACAATGCTTTAAACAAACCTAGCATTGGGGAAAAAATGTATAAATATGCATATCAAGTGAGCTAAAAATTTGATTTCTGGGTATGGAGAAAACTCTTGGATTTGTCTCAGAAGATGCTAAGTTTTGATTTGACAACCTTGCAGAGTGCAAAAGATTGAGAAGAGCTGTTAGGTAGCTGCAGCTGCATTACGCTTGAGACTCTTTCATTTCAGTTGCTGTATCTTATATACTTGTTCAGCATTTCTTCTCTGTTTCTGGTCCCAGGTTAGACTTGCAACATAAATATCAAAAGCAAGAAAAGGTAAATCAGAAAAATCCCTCTTCTAGACCATATTAAAGACATTATTTGTATAAAGAGTTTAAATTGGCTGCTTTATCAATACCACTGCCACGTACTATTTATTAGACAGTTCAGCAGCAAATATAGGCTTCATATTTGGAAGGCTTTGTCTACTGTTTGAGGCTGAAGACATTTCTGTTTTTTTAATCACTTACAGTATATGAATCACATGCCAACATACCTGTCATTTTAGAAAATAGGTCTTGAACCGAGGAGCCCTTTTCATTATGTGAGCACATGATAGATAATATTTTACCACTGAAAAACAAGCTAAGTGTTAGATAAATACAGACTTTCTATTAAAAAGGGAAAATAAAGCAATTTTTAACATCATGGGCTGATGAGGTTAATAGCTGTGAAGATGCAAACGTTTTGCTGAAGATACAACTGGGCAAGAAGCTAAGGCAACCTGCTGCTATTGCTTGAACTGGAAAATCAATGTCTTTGTTTTGCTGTAGGGAATACTGGATGAGACTGTGCATTTCCAGCTCCCATTGGGTGTCATTAGAAGCACAAGTACAGCTGAGCTATATAGAGGTAGCTAGCATGTATGTTTGATGAAGAGAAACTAAGAATGTCTGTCCTGGTACTTGAGACTATGAGAGAGCAATTGGAATCTGTGGTTCCTTAGAGCATTCACCAAAATGCATTCC
Source organism: Piaya cayana (assembly GCA_013389865.1). NCBI lineage: Eukaryota > Metazoa > Chordata > Aves > Cuculiformes > Coccyzidae > Piaya > Piaya cayana. The sequence goes on from WAAB01020197.1 coordinate 111,580, forward strand.
TAATCAAGCCACTGAACAGCGAGGATTTAATAATACTACAGTTAATGAGTGAATTCAGCCTTGTACATGGAAGTGGAATTTTTTTTTCTGCATAGCACTAGACTTTATTATTATGGGGGGATTGTGGTTTAAAAGGAAGAAAAATCCAACCCAGCAAATTTGACTTACACAAGTTGCACTCCTGTTAGTAGGTTTTCTCCTCTGGAAACAAGGTTGCTCATGAAATGCCTTTTGTCAAGACCTGATGCTGCTGTGGTCACTGCTGCTGGTCCCAGCAGGAGGGTTACCTAGCTATCAAAACATCTTAAAATCACTGTGGGTATTTGTTTGACCTTCAGGATGATTTGGAAGAATTAATAGGTTATCTGCCTGCATCAGCTGCTTCTTCCACACGGCTGCCAAATTGGAGTATATGTGTGGCAGGATTTTGCAAACCAGGAGTGGAAGAGAACTTCCTTGTAATGCCAGTTTCTTTCAGGTGGTCAGTCATTTTTAGTTGGTCAATACCTATTTGTTGCAGGTTTTATTTTTTTATTGAGAATGATGGCTATGCAAAGATTTAAGCAGATAATAAAATATAATAATTCCCCATTGTCTTAATCAGTAGAAGTAATAAATTAAACAACTTTCTGCAAGTAAGCACAATTGATAGCTGATCCTATAAAAGGCATCACAGAGCTCTCAACACTATTTTTTATTCAGTACTGGGACTTGTTCAGCAAGTGTTGGGGGAATTGCCAGTGTTTTTAACAATGTGCATTGAGTTTTCAGAATGGTACCCTGAAAGTTCTGTCCATGCATGAAGACAAGATATTCTGGCAGATTGGACAGAATTGTTATCCTGGTACCACATTGCACCTCTCCTTGTCGACATGCTACACTGGAAATTAAGGCACATTTTTCATGGAAGGAGGAATTGCAGATGGCAGGAAATCTGCACAAGATCTTAAAACAGCTCTGGGTTGGATTTTCTTTTTTTTCCTGGTGGTTCCTTTAGGGGATACAGCAATTGCAGAAGACAGGGCCTGAAGGGGAAGAGAAACCAATGTGTCTCCCCCCACTTTAATTTACACACTGAATCTGCTCTTCTTCCTGGTCTAAAACGATTTGTTTAAGCTGGAGGAGTCTGAGATTCCCTTTCTAGTGGGAGCAAAGGATTTTTTTTTCCTGGTTTTTTTTTATTCCGCTGGAAATGTCTGACCCTTTCCAAATAGATTATAGCTAGCTAGTATGTTTTTGATTGGTGTACAAAGCAAATCCACTTAAAAAAATAAGGTCCTGATTTCTTAAGGGGAGAATGAGCATCATTACACAGGAGACTGCAAACCTGACAAGAGGCTCAAAGAAAAGAAGTGGACCTGAGTGGTGGCAATGTGTGCCAGAGGGGAATCTATTGCAGAGAGCAGTACTTTTGAATAGATAAACTTCAGGTGGAGGACAGAAGTTCATGTGAGAGCATAAGAAAGTTTACAAACAAATATTGTGACTGTAAAGTATATCTGCAAACTGAAGGGTAGTTGGGAGAATGGTGTGAGGATGATCATTACATTTGGAGAGTTGACACCAATTAGGGAAATGAGTGCATGTAGAAGAACAGACATTCTAGTAATGTATTCAGAGGTAGGGGAAAAAGGGATGAAGTGACTGAAGCTGACATCAGAGGTGTCATCACTGAGATGTCTGAAGGATAGTAAAAGCAGCTTTTCTTCTTTAGGGAGGAAAACTTATTTGTTTCAAATTCTACTGGAAAGTACCAGTGTACCTTGTTGTTAATGGGCCTTTGCTTGCTTATTACCTTTAAAATGGCATGAAAGACTTTCATAGTAGGTATCAACTTTCCAAATGTCATGTCCATCAGGTAAAATTTTCAAGTCAGAATTGGGCTTGAGTAATATGAATTAACAGTAATACTCTTTGGAAAGACTATGGTCACAAATTGTCTTTGGGGTAGTTAATAAATAAGATAAATATGGTAAATACAATAAAGGTTTTAACTGCATGTTGAGAACATTGCAGAGTTATAGACATCTTTTCATTGTACAAAGACATATAAAAAGAGGCAAAGCATTATTGAGATTGCAGAGTATGTGCTAATTAGAAAGCTGATGTGTCAGCATCATCACCAAGTTGCTCAGTTTGGGAGACCATAGTTTCACAAGTTGCTTTATGGGCTCTTAAAAAGAGGCATAAATAGCATCATCAAAGTCATGGAAAATGCTTTTAATACTTTTTTTTATAGATCACTTTAATTTGTGCAAGGTACAGAATAGATAATAGGACTTGATAGCTGCTAAAATCAAGTAATCTTTTCCTTTGTATTCCGGGGAGTACTCTGTACATCTGATAGTCTGACCTTGCAGATAAAATCTCTGGCTATTACATGTTTTGCGTTTCTTGTAGCCATTGACATAAAAATCATCATCAATAGTGTGTCACCAGAGAGTGTTATAGGCTTAAAAGCTATTTCTTCTGAGTTGCCAGTTGGTTTTACTGGCTAGATTGCCCTCATTAAGTAATGAGCTTGATAGTGCTGGTGGCTGTTAGGAATGCAAATGGTTTTCTAACTTGAAGACAGAATTCTCAAACCTAATCTAAATTCTCATTCAATAGTTTCTCATTGGGTTTTCATGAAGGCTTCCATTTATTAAGAGAGCAATCTGATATTTAATTTCACAGAAAGAATAACGATCTTTCTAAAAGTTTTTTAATTTTGATCCAAATAATTCTATCTGTGTGTAAGCTGAACATTTGCATGAATAGATTTGCTTCAGTGAGTTTTAACTGGTCAGAAAAATGTTTTTGTTGTAGAAATTGCAGGAATATTCCAGTCATACCTACCTTCTACTATTCTGAATTATGCTTTTAAAATATAAGTAACAAGAGTTTCTTTATTAGAGTATCATAATGGATTACAGTGTACCTAATCAGACACCCGTAAATTAATATGTATTTAAATTGGAATGTAATGGATCTCCAATATATGTAGTTTTAAAAATGAAGAACAGTAAAAATCCCAATATTTTCTTGTGGCTTTTGTCCATTTTTTTCCCCCCATTGTCTTTGGTTACAAAAGTTTCTTTGTTTAGAACAAGCTCTCCAATACCTTTCTCCCTGATGTCCCCTTTTTTCACAGTTTCCGAAGTAGCTGCATTGAAATGTTGATGGAAACATACATCACCCAGAAACTGACATTCAGCGAGGCTGTAGATCGTGGCAATCTGTAGGATGTAGTAAAGGAAAAGCCTGATAGTTGCATTTTTCTACATATTACAGATTCAGGCATAGGTAGAGTTATAAGTTGCATTTTTGCAAAGTCAGTTTCTGTAAGGTAAATACAAGGGAACAGGCTCCCCAGGGAAGCAGTCCTGGCACCAAGCTTGTCGGAATGGGAGTAGTATCTGGACAAAGCTCTTAGTTAAATGGTTTTGTGTTAGGTCATCCTGTGAGGAGCAGGGAGTTGGACTTGATGATCCTTACAGATCGTTTCCATCTTGAGATATTCTATCATTCTATGAATTAGTTTTTAACAAGAAAGAAATTACTCTAGGACAGTAACAGGAGAACATATCCAAGTCAATTTTGCATTAAACATTGAGTATAAAATAAACTGTGAGAAGGGTAAATTTGAGTATCAAAAGATATGTGTCTGACTGGAAACTGAAGACCCACCGGCTACAGAGTCATTAGCTTTCCTCATCTGAGCGAATAAATTTATTGGTGTGACTTCATGTAAATATGCATTAATATTTAATAATAAAGCAGACTGACCTCCCTGACCTTGGAAAGAATCCTGAGTTTGCTCAGATTAATCATGGAGAATCAACAGTAATTACAGTGGAATAGCAAACATCCTTGTGGGGCCTTTGGTCCTCTGGAGGTATGTTTCCACAAAGTAGCACAGGAGAAATCTTTCAGCTTCTTACAGTGACCTGTATGGAAGCTACTCTGAAGAAGAAGATAGGGAAAAATGGGATGAGTGGCATAAAAATCCATCTTGAGTGCCTGGCTGAAGAATTCATGTGTTCTTATGCCCAGTTAACTTTACTTGTACTCTTGAGTGTGGCAACAGATTGCTTTTTTAATAATAGGTAGAGTACAATTGGGGGAGCATCTGAGACAAAAGAAATACTAATGATCGTAGATCCAAAAATAGAGCTATTTCTCTTACAGGAATAGGCATTCTTTTATATATTTGAAAAGACTGAAAGTAAGAAACCCTAATGACTTAACCTATATGGTTGATTTTAAATAATGCACTGGGAGTTTAATATAAAGTATTACTAAAAGCTGTATAGAAACCTATCTGGAATGGTTGGAAACATCCACCTGAATGTTTGGGATGTTGGGTGATACGATGGGAGTTTTGTACCCTGCTAGTGTAATGCAATTAAAACTCTTACCTCTCACTGATTAGCTGGAAGTGGCTAAGATGGAAGATGGGAGGGACTGTAGCAGGTGGATACTAACAGGTTCTGAAATGTGATCATTGCCAGCTGTTTGAGATTCAGTGGCTGTAATATGATAATGAGCTATTAAATTATGCAGATAGAAATCACTGAAAGAGGAATGACTTCAAATAGAATTATACGACAAATACGACAAAATCTCATTCCTCATTCTCCTGCCCTTTTCTAATGGGAAATATTAAATAAGAAATTTTAATTCTGTGTTTATAAATGGAAAATCTGTGAGGAAGCTAGCATAAATCCAAACTATTTAATTTTATTTGTCAAGTGAGAGTAGAAGAAAAACAACTGATCATGTTAAAAGACAGACCTTGGAAATCCAGTTAAGAATTGGGAAGACAAGATCATCCATCAGTCAGGGACAAATGAAATGAAGTTTTGTGTTATACCATAGTTTCCAGCCCTATTTTCTTCTGTCAGTACCTCTTATTACACTTAGGAAGATATATTGTATCTTATTGTAAGCACAGTACTCTGAATATATGTTATATAAAGCTGTTCATTTAACTGATGTTCGTGAAAGAATAGTTCCTTTTCCATAAATGTTAAAACAATGTAGGGATTACTGTTCCAATATCGTTTTATGTTTTATAGTCTCTAATAAGGACTATTTGCCTCAGAGATGTGGTTTAGAAATTAGTACTTATTTAAATTAAGAATCAGCAAGCACTGAGTTGGTCCCCAGTAGGAGAATTGGAGTGGTCATTGCTAAAAAGTTGAGAAGGAACAATCACTGTGGCATGTAGAGTGTACTTCTACTCCAAGAGAAAAGAAATTTATATTGACTTTTTTCTCTGGATAATTTACTACTTTTCATGCAGTAGCTCTGCTCTGCTGAGTGTTATATTGGAGGGAATGTAATGAAAGTGCTTTCTCTTCTTGCTTTTCCTTGTCCTCTGCTTCTACCATTCCCTACACTGGCAGCAGTGTATTGTGAAAATATATTGAGAGATATCCAAATACTTAAGGTTAGGCTGAGATTAATGTTACTAATAGGAAGTGCAAGTTCCAAAGAAGTTACCATCGTGATTTATAGAACAAAGCTTTTCTTAGGGGTTCGAGTCTGTGAGCTGTACTGTGAGTATTAGCAGAACAAAATATCTTTGACAAGAAGCTCTTTTTATGAGGCAAGCTTTGGTCAAAAGTGTTCCTTTGCTCCAGTTGCAACACTCAGGCTTTGAAAAGCTGCAAGTCTTCTTTACAACAGTAGTGTTCAAAGTAATATGTCATTGTGTCTTTTGTAGTAAAAATAGTCTTGTTTACTAAAGAGGTGTTCTGGCTGGTGGTGTGGCTGTATAAGTAACAATTCACTTTACATATGTAATTTGTACATTTACTAATTTAATTTAGAAAATAAACTTGAAGTATTTCTTGTAAATCTCTAAACAAGATTCCTAAAATGCCATCTACAGGAAAACGGTGTAAAAATTTAAGTGAAAACAAATACTTTCAGAGGTTGCATAAACACGCTTTATTTCTTTTTCATGGGCCAAGCATGTATTCTTTTGCTCCTGGAATCTTATTCAGTGATGGAGAATGTAAATTCCCTAGAGTTTCTTTAATTATCCTGACCACTTCAATCTTAATTTAAAAAACCAATAAAAGTAAGCATATTATTCCATGTGTGTCATGAGAATAAAATTTGACTCTCTTTTCAGTAAAAGTTCAGAAAAGTTTTTAGTGGTATAGCTTCATAAGAACAAGTCATAAACCTTTTGTTACTTTTTTTGAGATGAAGCTATTTCCCTTTGTCAATAAAGAAAAATACTAGAAAAACTCAGATATTAGTGAAGTGCAGCATATATGGAAAATGTGTGGGGCAGTATGTTTACATAACTGTCAATGTCTATTTAAAATAGATTTTATTAAAGACTGTTTTCAGGTGTTCTCTCAATATGTATCTGATGTCTACTGAGCGTTGTGTCAAAGAAATGAGAGATATGACACTGTTAACTATTTGAAATACTGGCATTTGAACTCAAATACTATGCTTTGGTATTATAAAATCAAATAAATCTGTAGGTACATTTGACCCAAGCAGAGGCATGGGACCCATGAAGTCTTAAGATATTTTAAGATATTTTCATGTATTGTCCATGAGGAAGGATGGGATGTGAGCAAATCAAAGAGACCTTGTAATGTGCAAGCCTGTGCTCCCACGAGCAGCTGGTACTATTTGGCCTTCCAGCCTTGGTAATGTCACTTTCAGGGAAACAGATTTGTGGATAGTTACTAGACCATGTTAGCTGCACAGATGGTTTGCATACCTCTGAGCAGGAAAAAACAAAAAGGAGGAATGGGAGAAGAGAGGGGTATAGAGCAGGCGGTCTAATTAAGCAAGCAAATGAACATTTTGTTACGGCTAAAAGGTATAGTTTAAAGAAAGCATTTGGCCAGAAGAAAATTATTTCAGTGCAATACATTGTACTTTGAAAATTAGCATTTTTGCTTCTTTACAGGATGTATGATTAGGTCAGCTGGGAAGGGCTACTCTCTTGCTAACTATTTAACATTTGTTGTTTATAGAACCAAATCTTTATCAAGCTGTGAGACAATAAATCATAGAATGAATTTAGTTGGAAGGGACCTTAAAGATCATCCAATTCTAACCCCTTGCCATGGGCAGGGACACCTCCCACCAGATCAAGCTGCTCAAGGTGGCCCCATCAGACCTGGCTGTGAACACTTCCAGGGATGGGGCATCCATGACTTCCTGGGCAACCTGTTCCGGTATCTCACCACTCTCAATGTGAAGAATTTCTGTCTAATGTGTGGTCTAAATCTGCTCGTCTCCCATTTATAGCCATTGACCCTTGCCCTATCACCATAAGCCATTGTAGAAAGTCCCTCCCTGGAATTCTTGTACACCTCCCTCAGGTACCGGGAAGTTGACATAGGGTCTCTTCAGAGCTTTTTATTCTTCAGGTTTAACGACCCCAAATCTCTCAGCCTGTCCTTATGTGGGAGGTGCTCCAGCCCTCTGATCATCCTTGTAACCCTCTTCTAGACCCCTTCCAACAGTTCTATATCTTTCTTATGTTAAGGATTCCAGAATTGGACACAATACTCTAGGTGAGGGCTCATAAGAGCAGGATAGAGGGGCAGGATTGCCTCCCTGCCCTGCTAACCACACTTCTTTTGGTGCAGCCCAGGATACAGTTGACCTTCTGGGCACATTGCTGCCTCATGTTGAACTTCTCCTCAACCAGCACCTCCAAGTCCTTCTCTGCAGGGCTACTGTCAGTCATAAATTACAAGTCAGTCATAAATTACTGTCAGTCATAAAGTACAATTACAAGATGCAGCACAGGTCCACTTCTCCAGCTTGTCCAGGTCCCTCTGGATGACATCCTGTCCTTACAGTGTGGCAACTACACCAGTCGGCTTGGTGTCACCTGTAAACTCGTTGAGGGTGCGCTCAATATCACTGCCTATATAATTGATGAAGATACTAATGGCACTGGTTCCAGTATAGACCCCTGAGGGACACCACTTGTCGCGGATCTCCATCTGGACATTGAGCCAGTAACCACTACTTTATGAATACAACTAGCCAACCAATTTCTTATCCACTGAACAGTTCATACCTCTCCAATTTAGAGAGAAGGATGTTGTGGGGGACCGTGTCAAAGGCTTTACAGAAGTCCAGATAGATCCCATCTGTTTTTACTGTGTCCACTGATGTGGTTACCCCATCATAGAAAGCCACTGGGTTGTTCATTCAGGGCTTGCCCTTGGTGAAGCCATGCTGGCTGCCATTGATCATCTCCCCATCCTCCATGTGCTTTAGCATAGTTTCCAGAAGGATCTGATAAATATCTGAGCCCATTTGACTCCTTGTAGGGAAAATAGTTCTACTGAAGTATTAAATATTCCTCACAATCCAAACTCCAAAGAGGTTTGAAAGTCTAGTTAATCTCCTTATGCACAAAGCAAATCCACTGTTACTAGTTAAGGGAATGGAATTGTAGTAAACATCTGTTCCTTATAATTCAGAGTGTTAGAGGCAGGTGGCTTGGAAACAGGGAATCTGACATCTCAGAATTAACTTCTTGGGGGACAGGGACAAAAAGTAATTGAAGATGGTTCGTGATGCAAACTGCCTGCTGATGCAGAGGAATTTGTAAAAAATGGCTGCTCTTAACATCTTTGCTAATGACAAGAAAGAGGATTTTTGTTGTTTTTATAGGCATTTTAGTGATGGCTGGTACTGAGTAGCTCAGAAGCATTGCTTTATTTTAATATTTCTGCAAGGCAGGGAAGGCAGTGCTGTCCTTATTTTGCAATGGCAAGATGAGATCCATAGGGAAAACATTCCAGTTGTACAAAGATAATTAAGGAATCATTGTAGGCAGAAAATTAAATCCTCTTTTTCCTGTACCACTGTTGAAGGATACCATGAGATGCAACAGGAGAAAATTACCCTTTGTCTAAGTTTCCAGTGCAACCATCCTTCTCCATAGGATGTGCTTGCAGTTGGGGATGGTTTGGCTTTTAAGTTTCAGCATTTTCTCCTTTTACTTCTGGTCTGATGCATCAAGCTATCTTGGGAATAGCTCTTTGTGTTGAAGGTGAGGCGCTTTTTTAAAGCAGAGATGCTTTGGTTATCTTAAGTTACCACTAACTTACCCAGTGCAAGGTAGCTTTGCACACTCCCATAGTTTGTTACTCTTCACAGCAGTTTGAGAGCAAGACTAAAGTCAGAAAGTAGACATGTCAGGAGGAACAGATGAAGAATAGTGAGAATGAATGATGAACACAAAGAATTCTTATGAAAGCCATGTAAAATTAAACTGGGGAATGTGGGAAAATGGTAGTGTGAAACTTCCACTGAGTGTAGGTAGAGCTGAGGACGCAAATAAGTGGAAATTAAGTACCCGCAGTTCTGTTTCGAGACCACTGGGGAACTGGAGAACCCGGTGGTAGATGAAGCCAAATAAGTGGTGACAGAAAAACAGACATCTGCTTCTCCACAACTTGCTAGGTCTTTGGCAAAAAGGTACTTGAGAAAGTGTTCTTAGAGCAAATGTCTGTCAGCAAGGGACAGGACCTTCTACAACAGCATTCACTGGAGAAGCCACCATACAAGGCTCTGCTTAGTTTTCCAATTAACCTGCCATTGTGCAAATTGTATGAGTATTTCCTTGGTTGTATTTTTAAATGTCTGTGTTGGCACAGGTACAGCTGTAGAGGGATGCTAATAACAGTCACATGCACTCCTCTGCAGAGCATTTTAGTGGACCACTGTTTTGAAAGTAAAATGGGTGACAGGGTAGGAGTTTTCTTCCTGTTGGTTTCTGGTTTTTTTTTCAGGAGTATCTGGGTAAGTATTGGCAAGCTTATTGGCCCTGGATAGCATACAAGCAACATCCCTTGCTATTTGGGAGCATTAAGCTCTTAAAGATGAGACATTTTTCTGGTACATTACCTTAAAATGCAAAAGCAACTTTGGTGTTAAGTCTCAAAGTCCCTTGTGCACCTACTCATTTCTTTCAGACTATGACCATTGACTAAACATCATTATGGGGCAGAGAAGTAACATCGATGTAACTTTTGATCTCAACATCACACCAAGAAGGTCAGAGTCAACAGTACGGACAGAGACTGTTCTATTCCACTTGCATGTTTTAGTCAGATGGAAAGAGAAGCAGATCTATTACAGTGTTCCTAGATAAATTGTGGCTGTGGTCATGGAGAAAGCCTTGTCTCCTCAGCAGGTTTCCCACATCACTCTTTCCCAGTGACACAATGAAATACTCTGTGGGGCTTCTTTAGGAGAAGTTTCTGGCTAAGGTTTGGAGATGATGATTAGCACTAATGCGATGAACTTTAGTTCTCCTGCCAGGAAAATTATCTCCCACTATTCTAACTGGCTTCAATTTCTCTTGGAATTATTCCTTTTTCGGAGATTGCATTTGGAAAACTGCTCAAGTAAAACATTGGATTAAAATATCCCACATTTCAATTGATAGGTAAGAAATTTAATTCTCTCACATTACCACAAACTAGGATTTGTTTAAAAAATTCCTGGAGACTTTACTGATTTTTGTCCATCTACGCTAAATGTATTTAAAGCTTCAAAGTATTAAAGGGCAGCATTTTTCTAGGAGTTTAGTTGGAAAGGAATTGTTAAAAATCTCCATTTGCTGTTAGAGAAAATTACTTCCCCTGTGGATATAGAAAATCTTTGATTTCATTGATGAATAGCTATTCCAAAGTAACATCAGCTTTTCTCAAGTCTTCTCTTCAGAACTGGTTGCTTCTAGAATTTCTCTTTTTCACTACTTCTCTGCAGCTAATATCCCAACTGTTTTGGTAAAATGATTTGTTCATTCTTTTCTCTTTCAAATGGAGTTTAATTAGCCCATCCCACCCTGGTGACTCATCAGTAATTGACTTGCAAACCCTGCAGATTTCAAACACCTGCTGGGCAGGGGGAGCAAATAAAAAAACCAGTTTCATTTTGGACATAACCTCAGGATTAATGAAATCCGTTATCATACATAACAATTCCTAAAAGCATTATGTAAATTCACAATTGAATGCCTCACAGTTCTCTGTTTTTTATCAGAGTGTATTCTGCTGTCTGTCCTAATAGTATCTGCTAAAAGTAATGATAATATAATCATGAAGTCTCAGGTCTTCTATTAAAAGATATCCCACAAAAAGCCTGTTTTTTGTTTTCACTATCCATTTTTTAAGTAATTTTGCTGATATTTGCTGACTCTTCTTGGTAATTCCATTTGTATTTAGAACAGATAGGTTTAATAACCACCTATCTGAGATTATATGTATATGAGAACTGCTAAACACACTCCTTTATTTAATGCACAGACTGTGGAATCCAGGTTTGATTCTGATGTCTTTTACAGTAAAGCAGAAAAATAGGAAGAAAACACTTCTGTGCAATTATGTGAAATCTAATGGTGGTATCCTTTGTCAGCTTTTTAAATTGAAGCAAATTCTGAGATGAGGGTTTATCCTATAACCTTGATGTACATTCAAATCACTTTACACAGGAGAGAAGTAAAACTGGATGGTTTGTATCCTGCAGAGATGCTTTTACTGCATCATACTAAGTATGGAGGAAGACCACTTTCCAAATGGTTTAGAAAGGAAGGTCAGGCCTAGGGGGCTGTTTTAAAGAGACTGTGTGGACGTGTAAATCCAGCAGAGCGTTTGGAGCTGTGACTCACAACTGAAAGAAGGTGCTTCCTTGCACCAGGAGGTATTTAAGTCATCGTGGGAGACAGGATTCAAGGCAACACTCGTTGCCCTTTGTGTTTTCTCTTGCCTGCCTAAGTGGCTTCATAATGGGCACACTTACATTACAGTGTCACTGTCCCACCTGGAGGGTGCGGCTGTGGTACAATCATTAAGTGCCTTGAAGTGAAGCTATTCCACAGTCGCTATTAGTAACACCTTTACAGACTGTTTTCTGTTAGATGAGTTTTTCTGCTGGAAAACAGAAGAGAATGTGAAATATAATGATGTTTATCAAAGCACATGAAAGACTTATCAGAGAAGCAACAACGTGAGAGTTAAACTGCATTTACTGCTGCATGCAGTCTTCTCTTTAAAGCACGCTGCAAACACAATTGATTTAAGTTACAGTAATCATTAAGAAAGGTGCATTTCTTCAATAACAAGTCCAGCTGTGATATTGTCAGTGTTTCTACACCGAATAGGTTTGGACTGTATTGGTCACAAGCATAACTTGAAGTATAGGCTTTCTGCAGAATTACTGTGGCTAACTCATTAAGTAAAGGTGTTTCTTGTAACTCAGTAAGGTGATGGTGGTTTTGAAGGTGCTGTGCACAGCAGCCCATGGTCTTGGCTTAAACTGGGCTGCGGTATTGGTGAGCACCATTAAAAGGACTGGAACAATTCTTATCAAAGAGTCTTGATTTTCATCTTGGGCAAAACAAACAACTGTTAATTAACATCCTTTCAGGATGTGTGATACACAGGGCTATTCAAAGTAAATAGATAAGTAGATTTTTTTTTTTTGTTTAATTTCAAAATACATGCCTGCTAAGGGGTGAGGTTTTTCCTCTCATCCTTTTTGCTTTGTGGGATTAACAGAAGGTGTTCTACAGATGTGGGATGAGGACAGGAAGAAAACGAACTTTGCTGAATTTTAGCAAATTATAACTTCTTTTGAGAAAGATAATAAAATAAAAACATTACAAGTTTTTTCTTCTTGCAGTGTTCTGTGTGGGCTTAGCACATTTAAAACAGGTCTATTAGTGAAATTTTGCCATTTTCAAGAATGCTTCTCACTGAAATCATAGTGGATCTACAGAGAAATCTGTAGGGCCTATGGTGAGAAATTACTAACCAAAGTGCTCATTGTATCCTGCATAATACATTGGATTTTCCTTGATTTTTTTGTTTAGGTTTTTTTTTTTTTTGGCAGCACTTTGAATTTTTCATAGCTTCCTCAGTTTTTGTTCTTGCTTTTTATTTCAGTATAAAACAGAATTTCTAGCTATGAGTTTGATTTGTTCCCTAATCTGGCTGGGTTTGGTGGTGTTCTTTTTTTTTTTTTTTGGTAAAATTCTGAGGACTGTGAAGCCTTAAAAAAAACAAACAAAAAATAATCAACACCTTGTATGTCTTCAATTTCTAATATACACGATCGTGGAATTTGTCTGTGATTTTGTAGCAATCGGCACCTGTTTAAGAAGCTCCTCATAGATTCTAAACTTTTACATCTTTTTCAACAGCAATGATCATGTCACTACATGGTTTTTCCCCCACAGTGGTCATTCATTCCTTTGTAACTCCGTATCCATAAAACCACACAATATCTCTTCTGAGGAATCAGCCTGGTGTTTTGTAAAGTGCAATATAAATCACACAGTTTTATCGCTTCAAACTGCTTAACACATTGAATAATTGAGCCTTGCTTTTCTTCTGTTTTGATTAAATTTATTGCCTTATTTTTCAAAGAGGGGCCTGTTTGTGGATACAAAGATAGATCTTTTAAAAACTGTATTCCTTTCATCTGAATATTGTACTGTTTGATGTATAATGACACTTGGTATCCAATTCTTGCCTTGTGGGATGGTCATTGAAGTCCAGGGGCAGTCGTATGTGTTTGTGAGAGCTGAGTGCATCTTGTCCTCTTGTCTTGAGAAATAACAGTGCTGATGGAGTTTTCCACTCTTCTTTCTTCTTTATGGTTCAATCTTTAGGGAAGTCTAATAAATTTGACAGTGGAGAATACCAGGGAGATACCCCCCTCCATAGTGGTTTTTTTATGTGTTATAAAAGTTTTGGAAATATTTGTGTAAACTCAGGAAAAGATACAGTCTTGCTAATGGAGCAGAGCCCCGCAGAGTTGACATTAGTCAGACGCTTCCATTCTTCACATGACTGAAGGAGAGAAAGACTAGAATTAATGCAACTTCAAATAAAAGGTTTTCTGTTTTTTTAAGTTGCAAAGAAGTGCTGAATGTCACATGTTTTAAAGCTATTTTATATGGAGTTCTTTAAAAGAAGACAAAAGAGGAAAATACTTCAGAATGTAGATATTTCTTACAATGCCTGGTTACACTTACAGCGCATACACCTGAGAACAGCAAATGAACGAAAATATTTGCTGGATATAATCTAGAAAATCCTCTTTGCCTTTTGTTTATGCAGACTGCAGGTTGTCTGCATGACTTCTTGTCCTGTGTTAGCATGTTTTTGGCTTACTCTCATTTTTCCAAAACTAAGTTAAAGATAAGTATAGTCTTACTGCATTTACCCAAAAGGCTGTTAAAATCAAGGGCTTAATTAGATTGCATTTTCTTTACTTTTTCTTACTAGTTCAAGGAGAATCCATGATATCTTGACAATCTCAGTTTATTATTGATATTAACATTAGCACAAATCATGTACTTGGCATCAAAGACAGGTGAGTGCTTTTAATGTGTCATTCCTATTTTTCTGCAAAGAGTAGGTATATTAGGCTTACTTTTCTTTCTCTATTGCAGTGTAGTTTGCAAGTGTTTAAAATGTACTCACTCTATGATATTGCATTTGTGTATATCGGGCTATAGGCATGAAAAGAGCAATGCGAAATGGAGATGGAAGATGCCTTTACAGAAGTGCGTGTGGTCTCTTCTTGAAAACTGCCTGGTTGTTCTTCAGATTTCTTCAAGTTTCATTTAAAACAGCAGCTCATCTCTCTCAGGGGAACTTAAGAAAAATCTTGGAAGTGTGAACTAGCTCCAAGCACGTACAATTACATCTGCAAGTGTTTTTGCAAAGTACTTTTGTGTTAGGCGCCCTGTTGAGTGCAGGCCCACTTGTCAGAATGGCTATTTACTAAGATGCCAGCAATATACTCTGGTAAAAGTGGTGAAACAGCTTACACCGTTTATTATAGTGTTGAAAACATTTCTGAAAAGCAAAAAGGCTGTCTTGCATAGGGGAGCTGCTGCTCTCTCTAAAAGTTTTGTGTTTGTGAAGAAGGGGCCAAAACAAAATTCCTCAGATGTCTGGAAACTGGTGAAGAAGAACTAATCAGAGCAAGCATAGTACAGCCTAGCAAGCAGAGAAAAATCTCATTTTCTGTGATTACTGAAGGTAGAAGCCTGGTTTTAGTGCTTTGAGTTTGGTGAGTGTAAAAGAGAGCTAGTTTGTTTCCTTGTACATACTTACTTTTGGTGTGACAACTTAGTTTTGTATTAAAGTAAAGGCTACACATATGACTAATTAGCATCACAGCCTGGCAGCTCTTGGCAAAATAAAGATTTCAAAATAGTTAAGTACTTTTGTGTTTACTGCAGGTGACATAGATACGGGTTTATGATATAAAACACACTGAGATTTTAAATCCTCTCAGATGCACAGTTGCAACCTCTCCTAATCCCAAAGAAAAATGTGTTCTGCTATTCATTAAATGCAGATGAGATTCCTTTTTTAGTAAGCTCATAAGCAGATGCCTAAATTTAGGAACATGTGCAATTACAATCAGTGGAATATTCTGACTCTTTTTATCTCCTTTCTTGGACTGGAACTTCCTGTGCTGTGTCTTTGAGAAGTCTCTGACCCCCAAGCTTTACTGTGGAACCTGGTTTATTCTGTTGCCTTTGCATAATGCTCTTTATATGTAGATTCGATGGGGGTAAGGAATTGTCTGGCTGGTTGAACTCAAGGAGTTGTGGTAAATGGCTCACTGTCCAAGTGGAGACTGGTGATGGGTGGCATTCCTCGAGGGTTGGTATTGGGACCAGTGTTATTTAATATCTTTGTTGGAGACACGGAGAGTGGGATTGAGGGGAACCCTCAGAAAGTTTGCCAATGATACTAAGCTGTATGGTGCATTTGACACACTGGAGCGAAGGGATACCACCCAGAGGGACCTTGACAGACTTGCAGTGTGGGCCTGTGTGAACCTTATGACAGTTCAGCAAAGCTAAGTGTAAGGTCCTGCACCTGGGTTGGGGCATCCCAAGCGTCAATACAGGCTGGGAGGAGAATGAATTGAGACTAACCCTGGAGAGAAGGTATTGAGAGTGCTGGTAAATGAGAAGCTCAACATGAGCCAGCGATGTGCGCTTCCAGCTTGGAAAGCAGTGTCCTGGCACCGAAAGAAATGAGACCCGCAGGTTGAGGGAGACGATTCTCCTCCTCTGCTCTGCTCACCTGTAATACTGTGTTCAGTTCTGGAGTCCTTACCACAGGAAGGACATGGATCTGTTAGAGTGAGCCCAGAGAAAGTCACAAATAAGGATCGTGATTATAAAGTCCATGATGATGAGGGCTGGAGCACTTCCCATATAAGGACAGACTGAGAAAGCTGACCTTGTTCAGCCTAGGGAAGGGAAGGCTCCAGGGAGACCTAGCAGCCCTGCAGTACTTAAAGGGGGACCTTGTCAGAGAGTGCAGTGACAGGACAAGGATTAAAGGCTTGAAGCTGAAACAGGGTTAATTTAGATTAGACATTAGGAAGAATGTTTTTTCCTGTGAGGATGGTGAGGTACTGGAACAGGTTTCCCAGAGAAGCTGTGGTTATCCCATCCCTGGAGGTGTTCAAGGCCACATTGGATGGGGCTTTGAGCAACCTGATCTAGTGGAAGGTGTCCCTCCCCTTGGCAGCGGGTTGGAACTAGATGGTCTTTAGGGTCCCTTCCAACTCAAACCATTCTATGATTCTATGCTTTTATTAACTGCATATCTGTACCATTCAAGTTTTCTTTGTGAACCTTTCCATGAGCAAGTACTTTAGTTATTTTAGTAACCTTGCTGGGAAGAATTCGTTGGGAACTACTGAGGGAGAGGAGTCAGGAGGATGCTGGAAGTCAGTGTGGAATGGCCACTTCTGCCCCTGCCTCCCTGCTCACACAGTTTTGGGGTCTAGCAGGAGGGTTTGTGTTTGCTTGTTCTGCTCCTTTATAAAAGCCACTGTTTTCATAGAATCAGAACGCTTTGGGTTGAAAGGGACCTTAATTATAATCTAGTTCCTTCTCCTTTCTTTCAAAGAACCTCTTATCAACCTGGGAGGAGGAGGGGAGAAGAAAGGGCAAGGATGAGGTTGGGTCAGGAAGCTAGAGGAGGGTCTCAGGCAGGAGCAGTAATAGCAGTAGCCTGTCACCAAGCAGTGGACTGTTGGTGGAGAAAGTTGTCCTTTTCCTTTTGAATAGGTGAAGTAGGTGATCTGCCACCCCCAGGAGACTATACACTCTGTTTATGATTTAAGCTGTCCTTTAGCATTGGTAATTAAACAAATAAACAGCCAACCAATGTAAAAGTTATTTGTTTATCGTCTAAACTTTATGTGAGTTCCAAATGCAAAATAAGCTAGATTTTAAAACAATCTTTAACTTTGTTAACTTTTCTGCCAGGAATAATAGAATTCCCTATTGGTGTCAGCTCATCAACAAAGAATAAAAGGAGGGAGTATGGATTTTAATTTGTGTGGGAGTGAACGTTCTAAATAATATAGTGGGCCTCAAGATTGATCATTTGACCCAGAAGAAATAGTTGTGTATGTTAAATCTGAAGTATCTGCAGAATTTGAGTGCTACCTTTGAAATTAGATTTTTAGATGGCTGTGTCCACTGCTCACTCATCGTACGTTGATGATATTTCTACTTGCCTTCTGTGGTTGATAGGAATGGTTGGACTTGATGATCCTGGAGGTCTTTTCCAACCTTATGAGTCTGTGTGATGGTGATTGCAGAGGAGTAGAGATGTGAAACCCCTGCCTTGGTGCTATGTAACAGAGCCTCTTCCATACTGTGGCAAAAATGGTGTGTGAGCAAAAATCGTTTTAGTTTTAATCCAACTAGCCATGCTTAGGTACTGGTCTTACCCAAGAAGGTCTGATAAATCCTATTGTACTCAAGTTTAAGCTGAGGTAGATCTCTTAATTTTAAAACAAAACAAAGTTCCACAATAATTCAGTTGGTTTTCAGCCATTTACAAATAAACAATTATTGTAAATGCAGTTGTGTAATTTTGTGATACGAGGTCTTCTATAAGCACTCTCCTGTGTTTCTAATTCTTTCTGCCATGCTAAGGAAGCAAGGGAGTTTCAGCTTTTTACTGAGCATCAAGTAGAAGCGGTTTCTGTTTCTAGCACCTCTCTCGTGGATGCAAAATGGTTTCTAATCTGTGAATTTCCATCATCTTCCACTCTTGCCTGAAAAAAAATACACAGTGTAACCAACTTACCTAATGGCAAACTATTAGGCAGGCATGAGGTTGTACACTCAGAAGTCATTTGTTCAGATCCTCCTGAAGATGCCAAAGTTTGTGGCAGTTGTACTGCAGTTTGGAATGTTGAGATATAGAGATGACCAACTGAAATAACATTACAAAATTACTTTTCTGGCACTTTGGGGCAAAATCTTAGACTATTATTCCAAAATTCATTCCTACAGGTTAAGTTCAAGTTAGTACTTTAAGTACAGAATTTTTTGAAATGAGAAAAGTGATTTTGTGGTTCAAAATATATTTCTTGCAATGAAGAGAACAGTAATGCTTTATTTGGTAGTCAATAAACATTTTTTCTGACCACCCTTTATCTTGAAGGCCTGTTGTTAAGCAATTATGTGTTACTTTAAATGGATCAATGCTCTTTAAAAATCTCGTTTTCAAGTACCAGGAATGCAGAGATATATCGCTCTGGACAATCTTAAAAAAGTGTTTTAGAAAGTCTGAAGATTTGAAACTTGCTACACCTTAGTTTGAAATATCCGTATAGTGTATTTTTTGAAAATTAACCTCCTACCCATCTGAGACAACAAAATTGGCCTGTGTCAAAACGTTGGTGTCAAGGGATACAGAAAGCCTTAGTATTGGTACCTGTCAGAGACCTCTGTGTCTTTATCTGCTAAGTATTGTCAGAGGAAATTGATTACACTTGGATATATTTTTTTCCTTTGATAGTCTCCTACCAGTAAGGAAAAAGCTTTCACCCTGGTTTTAGATTGTCCAGGCTTGTAGAAACTTTATGCGAACTTCGCTAGAATGATGCAGGGATCTGTCTAGCCTGATTCATATCCATGGCATAGTTATTGCTGGAGTGGAATTTATTAGGCTAGTAGTGTGAAGATACCTAGTAGAAACAACAACAGCCAGGATTTATAGTATTTTCAGTTCAGAATAGGCTAATTCTAGTGTATACAGGAGAAATATAGAGCACTTTCCAAGACCTTGTTCCTACAAAGTGTTGTTAGCATGCATGCATACTGTATAGTTTAGTGTTTGCTGGATGATAGAATAATAATTTTATTTTTGTACTGTATGTTTTCTTACCCTTAGGAAATAACCACTGTAATAGAATTTCCTGTTTAATTACAATTAAGTTTGCTACTTGTAGTTCTGAGACCTCTTTAACAAGTTCCTAAGAAGTCTTAAAAACTTCAGATTTCTCTTAGAAGACAAATTTTCCTGTTTCTTACACTGCCCTCTAGCGCTGAGCACATTTTGAGAGTCATCCTCAAACCTCTTCAGTATTAAGTAACATCTGTGTAATGTGTAATGACTTCTAGGTCAAGTTAGGTTATCAAAGTCTGCCAAGGCAGAAAACGTCCAACTTCTCTACATGAGCACATGGTTTTGGTTGAACACATTCATATATATATTATATAGAACAGGCAGAGGTTTGTACAAATGATCAAAATTTTCAAAATCTGGAAGCTGCCTATGTTTGCAACTCGACATCTCTACCAGTCAACAATCAAACTGATGGTCAGGACACAGCCCAGCACATCAAGTCCTACAGTGCTCTGTATCAGTGATCTGCAACCTTCTGGGACCAGTGTCTTCACCTGTATCTCCTCTTCGGGATTAGCATCTGGATCTCTTATGTTTGCAAATGTCTGATCCTGAGCAAAGCGAAACCAAGTCTTTGGTAACTAGCAGAAGTGAGCTGCCTTCTGGCAGTTTGGTAACTTGAATCGTCACTACAATGACTCTACCTGCGTTTCTTGAAAACCAAACTTGCTATACCTAGTCTGTCCCTTTGCTGCGTAAGATATTGGATTGCTATCATTGGCTTTCAGTAAGTACATATTAGCATCCCTTTTACATTCTCTTGCAATATATTATCTCATTCCATTATTTCAGATCTGACAAGACTTGGTAATAGGAATTTCTTAGTTTGAATTCAAAGATCTCATGGATGTTTCTATCACCAAATATCTAATATAGCCTCATATTTCTGATAAGAAGTCCCTGAAAGGAAATAACAAATCAGTACACTATTGAGAATGTGTGACACAAGTAACTTAATCCCTTTATGAGTATGTATTTGATAAAATTATCTCCCCACAGTCTTGTCTCATGAACTGTAAGTGGGAAAACCTAGGTGATGTGAATACAGGGGAGAATGCTGGGGAGACGAGACAGGTGGCATTGCTGCCCTGGGGAAGCTGTTCAGGCCCTTTGCACAGTGTTCATGTGAGCTGGTGTCAGTGGGGCTTTGGGGGAGACCCAGATGGATCTGTCCCAGGCATCCCAATGGCACAAGGTTCCAGGATGACTGATTTGGCCAAAAATGAAAGATTAAAAAAAAAGCCCACAGAGCATTTTGCTGTGGCCAGAATCTGGGTAAAGACCCCAAATGCACCTCTCTAGCTTTTAATTTGTATTTGTAGCATTCTTTTAGGGAGAATCCAATGTGATGTTTACGTTTCTACTGCTTCTAAGTGACTTCAAAGAGAGAAAGGACTTCTGCTAAGCAACAGAACCAGTCTGCGTTTCCACCCTAATACATACAATAAGTATGGGAGTATTTATCAGAAAAAAAAATCAAGTTTCTTTAAGAGATTTTGGGGTTTTTTAGAAAAAAGTGAAAGCTTACTGTTATGTATGTGTATTGGCTGCGTTAAAGTGCGATAGTGGTAAAGACAATTAGCAAATTGTATCTAGTTTTCAAAATGTTGAAAATTATTGTGAGTTTTTGGCATTTCTATATGTTCTGTCATATACAGTTTAATTGTTAAAGTTTCTCACTGATTGTACACTATTCATAGTATTACTGTGGCTTCTTGACAGTTAACTTTTCAAGTTTAATCTTTTTGGGGGTTATTTTTTCGCATTCACTGTCTGTTTGATCTGTCTGGTGTTGACACTAACTACAGAGTGTGCTGAAGTACGCTGAGACTGGATATTGAGTTGAATCCTCCCAGGGTGGTTGTGTATTTTGTAGGTAGCTTGGATCAGTTTTAGTTTTTTTTAAGATTAGGGTTTTGCTGCTCTTCATACTCTGTACAGACAGACTGACAGCCTCTGTCAGTCTCTTTGAGGAATCCTGGCAACTTCAGTTTGACTTACTGAGCTGTAAGTAAGCAGTGGTAGCAGAATGTAACCCACTTTGATATGTCATTTTTTCTTAGGTGCACTTCAATTGAAATCAGTTCTTTGGAAACAAAACTAGACTCTGATAAGGGACACTAACTTAACTTGAATAGTCAAAACAATAAAATTCAGTTTTCCGCATGAAACAATATTAATGTTGACACCTTGTCAGCAGTATCATGATTTGGGGGGGGATTAGAGAATGTATAAAATAACCTTTCTGAAAGAAGCTCTGTCACTGTTACTGCAACTTAGATTTTAGTCTTCTGAGTATACTTTTCTCCATGGCTGATGCAGTGTTATATCTTGGTGAGCTGCTTCTGCTGTTGCTTGTCAGTGTTTCATCTCATGTACAAACAAGAAGATAATGTTTTTATTTCAGAATTTCATTCATCTGATAGAGGATTTTAGCAGTGTCCTGCATGGGATCAGCCTCCCAAAACAGGAATTGCCAGAGTGTAATTATTAAGGATGCTGATAATGTGTTTGCATTAATTATGATAGACTTTGAAAGTGGGATCTTCCTCTGTGTATCTTCCTGTGTGACAAAATTCAGGTAAAGTTTTTTCAAACTTTTATATCAAGGCTCTATGATCCAATGTGAGTCTGGGATTTTTGCCTGTTGCCTAGAACAACCTCCGGTGAGAGGATAATAGAGGGTATAGATTGACTCACAAGGCTAAGGGCACATGTAGAGGAAAAGGCTGAAAGGATCCTTCCTTTTACAGAAAGGTGAAATGCTATTGCCTACAGCAAATTGAATATAGATTTTTTTTTTGAGTACTGGGAGCCAGTGTCTGAGGCCATTAGGACTATGAAAAAGTTGGTCCTTAAAATCCTGAAACAATTCCCAAAGTACTACAGAGACAGTCTAACTAATAAAGTTGCTGTGAGCGTCTTCAAGAATCTGAAGGGTGATGAGATTCTGTGAGAAAGTCAGTTTCTTCAGGTTCTTCAAACTATGGTTCTCTTTCATAAATGCATTTAGTAGTTTATCCTAACTTCCCCGAAATCTGGCTGCTGAACATCAAATAGAGATAAGGTTTGTTATTTGTCTTTAATGATAGTATACCTAGATTTGCATCATGAGTCCACCTTGTGAGGTAAGGCACGGTCACTGCTTTAGCTCTTTAATCATTATATGTTCCTTCCTTTCTGTGGTGGTAAATCAAAGCCTCAAGTACTGGAGAACTCAGAAGAGATAATGATCAAAGTCTTTCTGCCTACCCCCTGGCATCATTTTTCTTTTGTGAGCGACCTGTTATGCCTGTGCTCATGTAGTTTTACTTAATTATTGATGCCTTCTGCCTGTCTTTAGCTGACATAGAGGTATTTTTGCAGATAGGATTTGCTCTACTCTTTCTTGTAGGCCTGCTGTCAAACAAGGGGTGGAACCATGACAAATCTTACAGATTAGTAACAAACCCCATGTCTGCACGTCTGCTTAAACTATTTTTGCAGCCATTTTCTTACTTGATCTTTTCTCTTAATTGTAACTCTGTTTAGGGTAACCTTTCTCGGGAAGAAAAGCTGAAATCTGAGAGAAGCTGAAAAAAATGAGTATTTCTTAATGAACGTGAAAGGTTTTTATGGAGGCAGAGCTAATGATGTCAGTGTGCTTTCCTGTTGAAGCTGGCTGTTTTGTTAGCCCCATCATTCTCAGCAGTCATAGTCTGAAGAAAGTTTCCTTTCTGAGGTATGCAGCCCCTTCCTCTTTGGGTGCCTGGAGCACCTCTTCCCTCTCCTTCACTGACTCTTATGTCTATAGTGTTGTTCCTCTCATGTATTCTCATTCCTCTCTTGAGCTGCAATTACACAGGATTTTTTCTCCGCTTTCTTAAATATGTTCTCAGAGAGATGTTAACCACCACTGCTGATGGGCTTGGCTTGGCCAGTGGTGGGTCCATCTTGGAGTCATCTGGCATTGCCTCTATTGGCGATAGGTGAAGAGTCTGACGTCTTCTCACAGAAGCCACTTCTGTAGCCCCCACTACCAAAACTTTGCCACACAAACCCAATATATGGTACTGTTTGTAGAAACAGTAAATAACAGTTAAAGAGGCTGTTCTTATATGAGGAAGCTTGAAGGA
The DNA here is from genome assembly GCA_013389865.1 of Piaya cayana. NCBI lineage: Eukaryota > Metazoa > Chordata > Aves > Cuculiformes > Coccyzidae > Piaya > Piaya cayana. Next base: position 134,942 of record WAAB01020197.1, read on the forward strand.
GAGATGGACATGAGAAATAATGAAAAAATGACAAGAGTCAATTTAGCATCAGTCATAAATGGAATAAAAGTTACACAATGTACAACTTAGGGTAATAAATGAGGAAAAACATAAAAGAAGGAAAACCGTGTATTACTGGCTGCAGGTGATGGTCCAAATTAAACAGCACAGAGGAGGGTTAGGCACATGTAGTGTACTGGCTTGTGAGGTACTGAGCTCTTACTGTTCAGGGCTGTCTTTACGTCCTCTTCTGTAAACAAAGTTGTGGTTAACTGCAGATATATATTGGAAGCTAAGAGGCTTCCGTAGATAGATCATGATAGTGCCAGTTATAGATGCTAAATTACTTATAAAAATTATTCCTCATAGATGCTTAAGTATCATTGTGCCTTAACTACCACTGAAATTAGATTAAATAAGGCAATATTCCTTATCCATTTAATCTGCTAAATGTCAGCTGTTAATGTTATTACATGAGTTCATGAACTTATTACTTGAGAGCATTGGAAACTTGAAGCAGCCACTGAAGTTCTCCTGGTCTTTCTTAAATCTTGATAAGGAAGTATGAATGAGCAGGATCAGCACTTATGTAGTTAGATAGACAAGAAATATGTTGATGTAACATAAAATGATACTGGTGATAAAACTAAAGACTAACAATGTGTTAGTGCTGTTACAGGCACCATTTGTGTTTCTGAAACAGAGATATACATTTGTTTGGTAGAAAATATCCCCAGTAATTAAATAATTACATGATGCAGATGATAAAGAATTGTATTTTGCCAGGATGCTTGAAGACTACTGCTACTGCAGTAGGACATGATGGTCTTAATTTCTTTTTTTTTCACAGCTCAAGAATGCTGTTGTCAATAAGGTGGTTTTTTGTTACTACCCTGGAATTATTTGGGTTCTCATGTTGGACAGAAAAAGATTCCTGTACCTTTAGTAACTATTACCAAATGATGTTATAAATACGCTTTTTGGTAATAAAATCCTTTTCTGAATTCCTTATTGCCTGATCATTTTTTTAATCATTTTGTTCTTTGAGTACTAGTTCTATGAGTTACTTTACGAAAACTGGCAGAGGCAAATTTGTACTGAGAAAAACTAACTAAATAACTGTAGGTTATAAATAGATAAGAAATGAAGGAAGGAAAGGGATACACTGGCACACTACGGCAGCTGAAATCAGTAAAAGGAAATGCATGACTTTTGACGGGATTGGTTCTGCCTTATGTTGTTGCTTCTAACACATTGTGTGTTTGCAGTTCTTTGCTACTAATAAGGGATGGACTTGTTGTTTTCTTTGTTTGCTGCTAGGTTGTGTATCCTCTGAAGAAAGCATTTTATTTATTACCAATGAGCACAAACATTTAATTACTAAACTGAATATTGGGGAGCAGAATGGAGCCCTCATAATCCAAGAGGAAATGGTTAGTGACCTGCTACACCACCTAGAAATGCACAGTGGGGCTGGATTAGATCCACCCGAGGGTACTGAAGGAACTGATGGAAGTGCTCACCAAGCCACTTTCCATCATCCATCAGCAGTCCTGGCTAAGGAGGGAGGTCCCAGTTGTGATTCTGTATTAGGAAATGAAGACTACATGGGGCACCTCCTACTCTCCTGACCTCGGTCTTCTCTCATTTCCTTGTTTCCTCTGTTGTTCTCTTTGCTTCTCCCTTAGAATCATACAATCACAGAATTATTTAGATTGGAGAAGACCTTTAAAATCATAGAGTCCAACTGTAAACCTAACACTGCCAAGTCCACCACTAAACCATGTCCCCAGGCACCACATTTACATGTCTCTTAAATATCTCCCGGGATGGTGACTTGACCACTTCCCTGGGCAGCCTGTTCCGATGTTTGACAACTCTTTTGGTGAACTAGCTTTCCCTAATATCCAATGTAGATCTCCTCTGGGGCAACTCAAAGGCATTTGCTTTTGTCCTGTTGTACACTTCTTCTCTCTTTCTTCCCATTTTCTGCTCTTTCTTAAATATTTTCTCACAGAAGTGCCACCAGTTTCACTGATGGGCTCAACTTCGGACAGTAGTGAGTCTGTTGAGGAAGCGGCATAGGGCAGCACCCGACCTTCACCCACAGAGGCCACTCCTTCAGTCCCTCCATTACCCAAACCTTGCTATTTGTAACCAATACACTAGAAAAGGCTAGTGTATCTGTGTTTCATTGCAAGGTCAGTGTTAATGCAACTCCATTCAGACTTCAGTTACTAATAAAAATACCTTTTATTACTAGGAGAGGATTTTTTTCTTGTCATGTACGATCTTTATTTCAGCTGTGTCTTCTGATTTGGTGTCTCTGACTTATTCAATATAACAAGCAATAGGAAAAGGAGAGCAAATTTCTGTCTTGGAGGCAGTAGTCAGTGAGATCAGATGAAGCAATAGATTTTATCTCAATATCGATTGCATAACTAGTAAATGTGACCCAGAAAGTATGAGCTAAAACCACGCAGATGCTTATGGCAAAGCTGTGAGGCTTTTTTTACTTGGATAAGCAGTGTCTGACCAATCCCATGCAGATGCCATGGCAAGCCAGACTTTTGGAAGGAGACCTACACAGCACAGGTGAACAGCTGGCTGACATCTGTGTGATTTATCTCTGGTACCAGCAAAGCGCCAGTCTGTTAAGAGTTAATTCCAGCCTTATGTCTGCATACAGTGCTGCTTTTCACATGATGTGCAAAGTTAATGTAAGGGCATCTCTGTGTTAATATTTGCAGCAATGTGCTGTGGGTGGTAAGTTTCTTCCCACAGGGAAAATGGAACTGATCTTTCCATTTTAGTAATAACTGAACAGATAAATGTGCCTACCTTAGTATTGCTTCAGGCAGTACTACTTACTGGTTCACCTTTGAGCCTTAGCTTCCCATGATCATTCTGCAGTTGTAGAAGCAAGTAGTAAGAAGATCTGACTGTGAAACTTAAGGCCAAGATCTGTTTTCAGAGACTAAGGCATCAAATATGTTTGTTGACAAGTCGAAAGGCAGCTGATGGTCTTATAATAATTGCTTTTATTTCTTGTGAGAGGCTGAAAAAAGTCACCTCTGTCAAGGTTTTTCAGCCAAATAAACAGAAGAAAGTCTTTGTCATGGGAGATGTGTGCTTAATTCCATTGATTAGAATTGTAATTGAATCATCAGAGATGTCACAAATGTCAGTGATGTCACAATTGTCACTAACATCAGAAACATCACAGATGTCACTGATGTCAAAATCATCACAGACATCAGATGTAACAAATGTCACTGATGTCACAATAGTAACATACATCACAGATGTCACTGATGTCAGAATAGTCACAGTCATCACAGGTGTCACTGATGTCACAGTAGTCACAAAGGACATAGATGTCAGTGGTGTCACAATAGTCAGAGATGCCACAGTTGTCAGAAGTGTCACTGATGTCACAATCGTCACAGACATAACAGGCTACACTGATGTCACAATTGTCAAAGATGTTACAGATGACACTGATGTCACAATAGAAAAAGTCCTCACACATGCAGCAGATGTCAAAAAAGTCACGGCATAGATGTCACCGATGTCACAATAGTCACAGACAGCATAGATGTCACTTATGTCACGATGGTCACAGATGCCACAGACATTTCAAATGTCACTGATGTCACAGTAGTCACAGTTATCACAGATTACACTAAAGTCACAATTGTCACATATGTTACAGATGACAATGATTTCACAGATTTCACTGTTGTCACAATATGCACAGGCGTGACAGGTGTCACTGATTACACAATAGTAACAGACATCACAGATGTCACTGATGTCACAATGGTAAAAGATGTCACGAATTTCACTGGTGTCAAAATTGTCACAGAATTCACACTTCTCACAGTATTCTGCTTCAGAAATTGTCAGCCTCTGGCCTGGACAGGCGCACACTCTCCTGGCTGGAAAACTGGTTGGATGGCTGAGCCCAGAGAGTGGTGGGAAATGGAGTTAAATCCATCTGGAGGCCAGTGACAAGTGGGGTTCCCCAGGGCTCAGTGCAAGGTCCAGCCCTGTTCAGTGTCTTCATCAATGACCTGGATGAAGGCATTGAGTGCACCCTTAGCAAGTTTGCAGATGACACTAAGCTGTGTGGAAGTGTCGATCTGCTGGAGGGTAGTGAGGCTCCAAAGGGATCTGAACAGGCTGGACCGCTGGGCAGAGTCCAATGGCATGAGGTTTTACAAGGCCAAGTGCCGGGTCCTGCACTTGGGGCACAACAACCCTATGCAGTGCTACAGACTGGGAGAAGTCTGTTTAGAAAGCTGCCTGGAGGAGAAGGACCTGCGGGTGTCGGTCGACAGCCGGCTGAACATGAGCCAGCAGTGTGCCCAGGTGGCCAAGAAGGCCAATGGCATCCTGGCTTGNCTCTACAACTACCTGAGAGGAGGTTGTAGAGAAGAGGGTGCTGGCCTCTTCTCCCAAGTGTCAGGGGACAGGACAAGAGGGAATGGCCTCAAACTCTGCCAGGGGAGATTTAGACTGGACATTAGGAAAAAAATTTTCACAGAAAGGATCATTGGGCACTGGAATGGTCTTCTCAGGGAGGTGGTTGATTCACCTTCCCTTGGAGGTGTTTAAGGGTGGACAAAGTGCTGAGGGACATGGTTTAGTGTTTGATAGGAATGTTTGGACCTGATGATCCAGTGGGTCTCTACCAACCTGTTTATTCTATGATTCTTTCTAAAGTTTTTTTTTCCTCCATATAATAACATATTGAAATAACATTTGCTTAGTATACAAACAAAACGGCTTTCTTTGGCTAATAGTTTATTAGAGCTTCTAAACTAAATTCATAGATATCCATTGTTGATAAATTTTAGTCTTGCAGATAAAACCTGGAGTACTGAGCACTTTTTCAGTCAGAAAGCAGCCTATGAGAGTGTGATTCTGTGAAGGGGTTTATTTCTAGGATGAGTCTTCAACCTTGGAAAATTATGCTTACAGCTAACAATAGTTACAAATGCATATGCATACGCTACTAACATGAGCATTATGTTATTCAGCTATCTTCATGCACTAGTGGGCTGTTTGTATGTGGAAGGATCCTTCAGTCTTCTGCCACAATAAATATAAAAGTTAAAACCTTCAGGGAAAGAGTATTTGATTTCAAGAAATCCTAATTAATGTATCACAAATGGGTTGAACAAATAGTTGCACAGTTTTTATTAGCATGGATGTACATGTTCTTGTAAAGTGCTGACCAACTTTAATCTTTACTGGCGATAAGCAGGAATGTATCTGATTTAAGTATTTCTCACAATGTGAAGATAGTTTCTGAGATTCTTTATGTAAGGTGTAAATTCAGGGGTTTTTTTGTAGAGATTACATAGTTGTCAAACAACAGTTACTTGCCCATTGCTGTGATTTTTGAACTGCTGTTTAAAAACTACTCTGCCTTTCTCAAGTTAGGAGCCTCAAGAATGATCTGAATTTACCAGTCTTTCTTATTTTCCATTACAGAGTTATATGGAAACTCACAAGCTCCACTGTATCACTTTTATCTGAGTGGTTGCAGGGCCTGCCAGTGTAGTTTTCTCATTTGATTGAGGACTTAGTGTGTCTTTCATCTTTGAAGAACTGGAGCTGTTTCCAGGATGTGGTCTGGGAGGTAGTACTTTGACAAGAATCATTACGTATTTACAGAGGTTGGAATGTAATGCAGAGAAGCAAGTGCCATTTGTTTCCTGTCAGTATTGTCGGGGGGAAAGCAACACATCTTGAAAGAATCAAACAACTTAATCTTCTCAATTTACTTTTCTGCATTTTGAGTTCTTTTTAGTAAGAGATCAAAGAATGTGCTTCCTGGCATTCTTCGTGAGACGTGATTCTTGTATACTAGTGTACATCAACTGCTTTCTTTAGGTGTTCCCACATGGCTAGCAGAGCCAGCTGTCAGGTCTGTCAGGTGTAGGTACTGAGGAGCGCTTTGTACATGGTTGAAGTTTCTGCCTATTGGACACATTCGAAGACTTTTCAAAGATTCACTGTTATTTTCACAAGTCTCTTTGTGACTAAACAGTTACAGTTCGTGAGTACAACTCTTCAGAAATGAGCGTTTTTATTTATCAGGTTAGTTGTTAATTGATATAGAGACTGCTCATAAATAATTAGGGCTTCCAGAAAATGACAAATCAGGGTCAAGTAAGGTATTTGATGTTCCCTTTTTGGTGTACTGTATTTCATAAAGAGTTTACAGAAAACGGGAGTTTTCTGGGTTAGATTGTGTGGTCATGCGGGTAAAGACTGAAGGGCTGGTTGGAGGAGTGAGATGGTGCTGTTACAGACAGCCTTACAAGTCATCTTGAATGGACTTCTCAAGCAACTGAATATTGAGAATGGGTGCTGTGATTTCATTGTACTGGAACTCTGCTTAATTCAAGTTGTAGGTTGTAGTTTCCCATCTTCTCTATTTGTAATAGCAACCAGAGATGTGGCCTTGTGGAACAAAAGCATTTCATAAGGACACAAATATTACAAAGTTAGCAATCCCAGTAACATTGTTGCACACACTTAAATGTGGACTACAAATCCTAATAGACTGGACTGGTAAACCACACCTTAAAATTATTATGTGACTGAAACTGGTTTGCAATTTAAACACATGAATTTTTTCTCTCTGTTGGATCCGTAGTTTCAGAGAACTTATTTTACACACAGACTTCAGCAGCCATTTTGTGTGCTCTGTGCAGCGTTTCTTCTCTTCCTTTGTTTTTTCTGCTTCGAAACTTCAATCTTCTTCTAGCAAGATAATTCAAGCTGAAATTAAACAGTTCATCTTTGATCTTTGTATATAAAAAGAATCCTTTTGAAATTTAAATCATTCGGATTTATCAGTGCTGCCTATTACTCTGATTGTGATGAAAAAGAATTGTTTTTAACTAGCTGTATTTTGAATATTAAATTTTGAGCCTTAGGTGCTAGTAGTTACACTGATACCAGAGGCAGGTGAAGACATGTTATGTGAAGACTCGCAGGCTGCTGTAAGCTGGCAGCTTGTGCTTTTTTTGTGGTGTTCTGCCTAAAGTTATGCTTTTTAAAGTAACATACCCTAGAGCCTATTGGAATGAAAGCCTAAAATTGTTTCTTTTATCTTTGTCTTTTGTAGAAGCTCCACCAAAACTGGAAGAAAATCCTGCTGAAGCATTCACTGATTCATCTCTGTTTGCTCACTGGGGTCAGGATCTCAGTCCTGAAAACAGACGTATCGCACTTAAACAATTCCAGTATTATGGCTACAACGCTTACCTGAGTGATCGCTTGCCACTAGACAGGCCTCTGCCTGACCTTAGACCTAACGGGTAAGTGCCATGCTTCAACCTATCATTACAGGTCCTGTTAGCTCTTCTTCAGCTGGAAATGTTGTTATAGAATTGTATAGGTTGGAAAAGACCTTTAAGATCATCAAGTCCAACCCTTAACCTAACACTGCCAAGTCCACCACTAAACCATGTCCCTAAGCACCACATCTACATATCTTTTAAGTACCTCCAGGGATGCTGACTCAACTACTACCCTGGGCAGTCTGTTCCAATACTTGACAAACCTTTTGGTGAAGAAAGTAAGCAGGTGAAACTGTTGAGCTATAGTGGTGAAATACACAATTTAGTCAATGTGTACCCGCTGAAAGCCCATGGAGCCTCTCCTTTACTGGGCAGTTCTCTGATGGGCATCATGCGTCTCAGGTAGGGTAAATACATTCAGTGTTATTCCACAATGGCTTGGTGAGATGGGTGGGACCAAGGGAGTGAGCAGCCTTTCTTGTAGTGCACTTGAGGCACTCTGATCCTTTGAATAAAGAGCAGCTCTGAGGACGGGGAAATAGGAGGATGGAAAAACACCTGTTTGAAGCTTATTAAAAAATAAATCTCTAAAATATACATTGTGGGTACTTGCAGATTTGAACCAGTCACCAAAATGTGAAAGGCTTTTTAGTTCCTTGCCAATACCACAAGCCATCCAGATGTGATCTTATTCACTTACATTAACCAAATGTTTTAATATCTAAAGCACTATACAGTACATTTTACCCTGTAGTAAGTTGTCTGATATTAATGAAAAGATCTGAACACCATTCCAGGCAACAGTTTAGCAATTTTAAATATATTTATGCTATACATTGTTATATGTTCCATTTTAGAAATATTTATGTTGTGGATTTGCTGAAATACTGACTTAATGGAAACCAAGGTTCACATAATTATATTTGTATTTTAGTTAATCAGTTTAGCACTGTCTGTAGGGGCATCCTTTATCTTTTAATTGTAAACTAACCTAGAGGAAAAATAAATCTCCTGTAACTAACAAGACATCGGTGACAGAAATATGTCTGTTCTTACAGATGTCTATTCTCTTGAAATGGCTCTCCTGAATGATTTAAATTTAATTTTTTTTATGACTATGAGTTTTAAAAATTGAAAAGACAGAGAGAATTAATGTGACTGTAGCTGAAAGAAATAAATTAAGTTTGGATTTTAAAAGAAACTACAGTTAGAAATGAATCATAATCCTAATTTCTGTGAAGTTTTAGATTCTTAGTTAACTGTCTCCCAGAAACAAGTTAGACATTACAATGTATTCATGGATGCATACATACAACATAATGACTTAGTAATGGTAGCTTCAGAAGATTCCCCCCGCCATGGTTCAGGAGCAAGTAAGTAATCTGACATTGAAATGTAGAAAATTCTGATACTGAGGGAAATGAAGAGTGTTGTCAGGCAGCATGTACGCTGTTTGCTGTGTATGTGGCACCCTGGGGAGTAGAACTGCAGGGTACTCTGAAAATCAAGTTGCTGAAAAAAGAATTCCCACTCCTGTTATGCAAATTCTCATTTATGTGAAAGCACATGCATGGCTATTGTGGGAAAGAAATCTACCCCACAAGAGTATGTTTTCCACTATAATAATCAATTTTTAGGATTTGTAGCACCTACTTTTAAAGCCAATTGCATTAGTCACTTCCAGAGTCTATATAGATGTATTTAAATTATCCATGGGCAGATACTAGGCTCAAGCAGCATAGCATGAAAGCCAAGGACAGAGAGCACAGCAAGTGGCATGGAGAGCTAGTTAATCAACTTTACTGGACCTTAGTCGGTTGTGGTATTCCTGTTCTGAATAGAAATGTGCAAAAGCAAAGATGATAGAGATACCACAATAGCTCTGGATGGAGTTAGCCTAGGTCTCACCAAGCTGTTTAACCTGGATTTACCATGGTTCTGCAAGAGCTAGCATGACACTGGAAGGCCAGCAAAGGCTTGTGAGCAGGTAGCTAAAGGAATGGAGTCCGTGTAGCTATGTTTGGGTTCAGTTGTGGTCTACCATCTGTACTCGTAACTTATTGTATGAAGTATGAGAAGTTGGAAAGACAACAGAAATACATGTGTAACCGAAGACTAATGTAATTCATATATGATTGGCCCCAGCTGAAACTGGGAGAATTAAGTAATTTGGCAATAGCGTGTGCTGTTAGTAGCCCTTTTTACATCATAATTGTATGACTCAGCCTTGACCTTCTTTCTGTCTGTTGTGTTCTGAGAATTCACATTAAAATAACTTAGCAGAGGGGCTTGGTGTTTCTTTGCAAGGGTCTTCAGTGAAAAAGGCAAATTCCCATATGTAATAACCCCATATTATAGCATAGAGGATTTTTTAGGGTTGATAAGGTTGATATTTAATGCCATTAGAAAACAAGAGTACAATTAGAGATTGCTGAGCCACAGCACATGTGGAGGAGAGGGCAAATATAGATGGGATGCAGAGGGGGAGGAACCACATGTACTAGTTAGGGCAGTGCATTCTGCCCAGTCCTTTGAAATCTGGCTTCTCTGGAAAAAAAAAACCATCCATCATATGGAAATGTCCAGCAGATTGCAGTTGGGTTAGGTTGTGGTAGTTGTCACACCTTGCAGTGGGACTTTCTTGTGTTTTAGGTACTGCAGAGTGTTTTCTAACCTTCTGTGCAGCCGTGAGTCTCATGTCTTGTGATGAAAGATTCTGAATTTGATTACTTTTCACTGAGTATTTGCGCTAGCACAGTGGAGACCCCAGCACAGTCCAAAATAATCTGTTATTATACAGATTATAATAAATAACTCCCTTGGATATCCCAGTCTCCTGAAGTAATTGTCACATCCCAGTGTAGGCTCCTTTTCTGCGGTATGTGGCAGACAGTACAGGCAGTATTGTGGATTATTACTTATACTGTCTCTCCCAAGGCCTCTAGTTATTTTCTGCTGCTGCATCTGTGTGCTTTGCTGTTTACCACTTTTATGTGCATCTGTTAGCCTGTAACATCTACATTGCAGACTAACAGATAACTCTAATGAGCTTGGAGGAGGGCAATGTTGCCCTTGCTGTGTACAGAAACAAGATAATATGTCTGTGTTAGTTTGAATTCCGTTGCGCTCGCTACTTTAAGCAGGAAAGGCAGTAACCACAAAGCTTGTTGTGAGTGAAATGTTGAACAAGCTTATGCAGAAATACACTATTAAAACTTAAGTTGTTTAGAGATCCCAAAGCTGTGTACCAAATTTCCTCTCTAGTGGGCGCACTTAGTATTCTACTTGGTTGAGTTGTAAATTTGTTGTTGCCTGATGCAGTGTGCTGAAGAACATGTGGGAAAGGGAGATAACATTCTTCTTTGCTTATGTGATGAAAGGGTTAGAGGTAGTGGAAAAAGAGGTGTGCAGCACAACCCCAGAAGAGGAACTGTTCTGCATTTTTTCTCCTGCATAACCCATGTGATATGAGGGAGCTGACCAGTAGATGCAGAGCAAGTCTTTCAGTCAGTTTAACTGTAGTCAGCCAAACTTCTTTTGCATTGGTAAAAAGAATATTTGAATGAAAATGCAAAGTCAGGAAGGGTGGAGGTGGAGAAGAAGCATTTAAAGCTCAGATGTTTTTTTATTCTTTGGAGATTGCTTAATGATGTGGAATAGCATTTGACTTGTAGCAGGTTTGCCCTTTTGCTGGCTGAGTCAGTGCTCTTTGGCATCTAGACAAGTACAGAGGAGATGTCCTGTTCCCTGTGCAGAGAAAGGCTTTGGCCATTTTGCAAGTACTTCTTGTCCCAAACAGTTCACCAATCCCAAATTGTATGACTTTGGAGGTCAAGTCGCCAAGAGAAAATGGTAGAAGCTCTGGAGAACAAGAGAATTGTGTTTGTGATAAAGTGGGCACAAACAGAGCAGGCAGGATATGCACTGGATACAAATATAACTACAAGGGAGAAAGATGAGGAATTTGCTGGCTGAGGAGAGTAATACCTTTTAAGACAAGAGCTCTTTAGGTGCGTACACCTTGTCCAAAATGTCCATTAGTGTTACAGTGGTATGTGCAGTCCTGAATGTAGTATGCAAGATGTCAGACTTCTATAAGCCTTTCGATTTTCCTTTATTAGATCTCATGTCAAGAAAAACATGTGATCTCAAATAGCGAGGGTCTGGCTGGGCATTAGCATGTTAGCTCTGCTTCTCCCCAAAAGCCAGCTCCTGCAGACTTGCATTCCATAAGCATTTGCTTCCACATGTCTGTGAAACAGTTCAGTTTTGCTGGGTTTATGTTAGTTATGGATACGCTTCCATGCTCATTTCTACCTGAGTTCTTTTGTTTCTACTCATGAAAGATAGCATAAATATTGCATGTTGTATTTGATGTTTAAGAGGAATCCTTTAAAAAGAGCACAAAACCCTGGCACTTTACCTATTCTATTGTTTTGGACAGAAATCATAAAATTACAAAATTATTCATTCTTGTTAAACACCTGATTTTTAGTTCTGTCATATTTCCTGCTTACTTTTACTGCTCTCTCTGTCTTTAATTCTTCATTTTCTTGTCTCTCTTTTGCCTGCCTTCAAACTGACTCACAGCAGCAGTGCGTGCTGCCTGAGTGGCCACCCTCTGTGAGTCTCATTTCCCCTTTGGTTTATCCTGTCTGAATGTATCTCCTCAAATGGCTGCTCTAGAAGTATTTAGTATCACTAGCAGGGACATCAAATCATCTGTAACCTCCAAGCTGCTATAATAACCTAAGTTAATAATGATGTACACTTACAGGTTTTGATCTTCCCTATTGTCTTCTTTAACCGAAAAACGGTAATCTCTGCATGCACTCTCTCTCATTTGCTCTTCCTCAGTCTCTCATTGGTGTATTGTAACATGTGGATGTTATTTCACTTGGCATCATTCACACTAATACATACTCAGAATAATCCATGGCAACACTACAGTGAGAGGCTAACAATTTTTGGCCAAGTAGCTGTACAAAATTCTTCTCATATTCATCCAAAAATTAGTTTTATTAAGATCATCAACTCCCATCTTACTGCTTTTATTGCTTTATTCAGAGGAAGATCTTGGTTTTAAGTACCAAGAAAGAACAAGGACCTTTACTATATAATTTTATAAACATTAATAGCTTTTATTAAAAATAGTGGGGAATCAGTCTGGTACAATTAAATCTATGCTCTAAGATGCTTAGGAGACCAATACTTAATCACTCTAGTGTTAGAGTCTTGGAACTTATTTGCATATTTATCAAGTTCCCTGCCTATTACCTAATCTTTCCATGTTATAATTTTTTTGTTTGTCTTTAGGGATTGATGTCAGGAGAAAAAAAAGTTAGTTGTGTTTGCTTATGGCTATATAGTAATTCTGCATTCGAATTCCTCACATGGTTATATGCCTGCCTTTGCTCCCTTTTAATAGATAATTATGACCATGAAGAAATATTTCTGATTTGAAGCACAAGTACTATCTTACTGGCTGTAGTTCTGTTGTGAGATGTCATAATCCTCAGGGAACAGGAAAAAAGTCCTTTTTAAATGTTGTTCAACACCAGTCATGTTAACATAGTTCAGATAACACTTAAAATACTGATAATAGCAAAATGAACAATGAAAAATTATGAAAAAAAATATAAACATAAGCAGTTGAACTGGAATTCTTACAAGACTCAGCTCTTTGTATGAGTTTCAGTGCTCTTTATTTCATTTATGCCAGAATAGGAGGTTTTTTTCCTCCTAGACATCTCGATCTTCCATTTGCAATTTTGGCCAATGACAAAATGTTACCAGATCTTGAAGAATGTGTGGATCTGTTTCTGCTTGTTCTTCTAAGATATTCTTATTCCATTGGAACTAAGAGTTAGTAATATGCTTTATTGCACTCTGTGTTTTCAAATCAAAAAAAGAATGGAATAGATGGTGTAATTTAGTTATTAAAACAAAAAAACTTGTTCTATTGCCGTTGTTGGCTGTCATAACCATGTGACTCTTGGTGAAGTGTTCTCAAAAATTGCAGAAAATAATTATTTTTCATTATATACATACTTGTATATAAATAGAGATGAGTTATATACATATTTGTATATAACTAGATAAGAGTTATTAATACAGGAAATCACTCTTGCTTTGTTTTTCTTACTGCATAGTTATGCTAAATTAATTTTACTGTGACTGGCTAAAATGTCTTATCACAATGCATGTATCTGAGAGGAATATAATTTTCCCGTGGACAAATAATTGAAAGAAAATTCATAATGTATGCTGTCCTCTATTTACCACACTTGTTCTTGAAATAGAACACTAGGAATTTCTCTAAATTTCTGGTAACCATGACAACTGTTACTTTAGTGTTATTAGCCCAATGTAATTTAGTGGAATAGGTTGCTAGAGGTAATTTTTAGCTACATTAGGATGATACTCGTTATTGGAATTCTAAATGTTATTTAGAATTGATGTTTAAAAACCACTTAATTGTAATACTGAATTTTTTTTTTTTTTAGCAAGTGCCTCACTTTGCAGAGGGGCAGGTTAGGGGTCTTGTCCAAGGCCCCTGCATGAGTCTTGACAAAGAGCTGTCAATGAAACTTGTGTGTTGCTGGTTGCCATGCAACCGTTCAGTTCTAAGGGCTTAATGGTTTTAAGATTTTGATCCATGTGGTTTCCAACCTTTTTCCTCCTTCAGCATGTTTTTTCACATCTAAGTGCACCCTTTATAGCTATTTCTTTTTCATTCCTAGAATTATGGAATTTTATTCCTCATAAAAGTTGGCATAAAGACAGCATCACATGCCTATGAAACTGCACAAGTGCTCTGCATTTTGTGCATGATCTGAAATGTGGAGAGTTAATTCTGATTTGTTTAAATAAAAAAACCCAACATGCTATGAGAAACAATGTAGGCAGGAAAATGCATTATTTGAAAACTATGCACATTGATAAAGAAGTGAGTTTGAGCTGGAAGTAAAGATGATAAATGGGTCTGAATGGAAAAAAGAAAACATGAACTTAATTTAGATATGTACCCTCATTGAAAATTAATCCATTTGAAAAGACTAAAGAAATTGGACACAACAGGAGCACAATTCTATTCTCTTGTATTTTATGTAGTTATTTCTTAATGTATGGTGGAAGAAAAAAGGGGATCAAAAGACATTCATAACATTAAACACTTTGCTATTGTATTGTACCTTGTGCAAGACAATGGAAAATCTTGTTCAATGTTACCTGATTTGAAAAGATGTAAATCAATCCAGGTAGGAAAACCACTACAAATAATTTTCTTTAAATGGATGGAAGACATGTCTTAAGCAGAAATTTTGTCTGAAATTTTCAGCTTATGTGTGGATTTTTGGTAGGGCAGCAGTAATTTGGGAGCTGTTTTGGTCATCCGGGACCTTTTTGAAATATAGTTTGTCACTGATTTCTTACAGAAATATATTTTACGTATATCTCAATCTTAGCCTAATTGATGGAGAAGAAAAAAGCCCACCAGTTTTTAAGGAAGCAACTTTGAACTATTTTTGGTGTATTTTCTTTGCCATTCAAAATACTTTCCAGAATCACTGTATTAGCTTTTTGTCTGGTAGGTGACATATCTTACTGGTTTTGCTAGAGTTTCTTTTTTATCTTTATACATTGGTATGGCTGAGGATAACAAATATTACTAAGGCAGCTAAAAGGTAGATTGAACCATTTTATACCTTTATACAATTTGGCTGCAAGTGCATCACAAAAATAACAAACTTTGTAAGTTCTTTACAGGCTAATACTGAAAATTATTTCAATATATTTAAGCCTGTTAACCAGTTCATAGTCTGTTTGAAGCCCCATTTTCAAAACCTGGATGAAATTTCAATTATTACGTCAAACGGAAATGTGCTAGCTTCATGTGTTCAGGAGACTAGAATTTTATTAGTAATTTCTCATTATGGCCATGCAGATTTTTTATGTCTAACTTGTGTACAAGAGAGATGACATCCATAAAGCAATATCCAGATTACATACAGAATGTATTTGCCAATGCACATGCATGCACACTGTGTGCCGTGAACAGGCCTGTTCTTCAGGGAGCCAGATCTGTAATGGTCATAGCGTCTTCTGGAAAACTGTCAGCTGTCAGGGTTAGGGTTTAAAAATTATAGTGTGATCCTAAGTACTGGGCATCCCAGCCACTCTGAGCCTGCAATACATACGCTGAAAATCCTGCTTTCAGATGGCACTTCACCCAAGTGGCACCTAAAATTCGCATTCACAGAAGATTCACTTTAGATTTGACAGCGGTGAGCCCAAGTCAATTTGTGCCTGCTTCACCTACTCAACCATCGAGGCAATGTTCTTAAGCAGCACTTTTAACAATCCTTCACCACAGAAGATGACCTTTCTTAAATTCAGAGGTTAAAATACTCACTCTAGGGTACAGAAGGCAGCTGTGGAAAGCTATCTTTTCTCCTTAAGAAGATTTGAAACCTTATGTGTGGATATAGAGTTGGGACTGTTTAGCCTAGAGAAGAGGAAGCTCAGGGGGGATGTCATCAATGTACATAAACGTGTGAAGAGCGACTGCAAAGAGGACAGAACCAAGCTCTTCTCAGTGGTGTTGAGTGACAGGACTAGAGGTGATGGGCATGAACTGAAACACAGCTGGCTCTGTCAGGATATCAGAAACCACTTTTTTTTTTTTTTTACTGTGAGGGTGACTACACTTGAATAAGTTGCTCAGAGAGGCTGTAGAGTCTCTGTTCTTAGAGATACCCCAGAGCTGTCTGGATGGGGTCCTGCGCAGACAGGCCTAAGTGATGCTGAGGGTGAGCAGGGTTTGGACAGGGTGCCCTCCAGAGGTCCTTTCTAACCTCAGCCATTCTGTGCTTCTGTATTGCTTCACAGTAAAGGGCCCTGACGCCTGATTTGTGGGCTCTGAGAAGGTGCCTTTATTCCTTTGGCCAAAACAGCACTTCTTAAATGAAAAGACTAAATGTTAGTTTGCAAAAGGGAGAAAAAGTGATCACAAGAGACGCTGTAACATTATAATGTAGAAGATTGGACATGGATGTAGAGTGAAGTCCAGGATTGAAAGTACATGAATATCCATTGGAACAGAGACTGCAATATGTCCAAACATAAGCCTTTATGAGAAACTGATTTTCAAAGTAGTGAAATTTTATTACAAATAATCTTTGAATTGGCATTCTCTTTAAAGAAAAAATAAAATGGAGGGGAGCCAATTGATGATGAATGACACAGTGACACTTCACAAGCTGTTGTTACCTTTAATCTTCTGTCCAGTGGTCCTCCAAAAAAAAAAAAAATTGACATGCCTTTAGTTCTCCTGAAAGCTTCAAAAAAACCTTTTCAGTGTAATGCTTAAAGCTGAAAGCACCTTTTGCAGTGAAAATAGGGGCTAACATACCAATAGAAACACAAACTGATTTTGGAAGTTAAGTTTTGTTTTGTTATGTTGCCGAAAGATCAAGCCACAAGTAGGAATTGGTAAATCCAAAAATCATTTTAATTGCTTCTTATATTGATGTCATGGAACAAAAAGCTGTGGATCTCTGTGAAAAGGTTTCTTACTTGTTTCCAAAAGATGAATAAACTAGCTTATTAGAAAATATAGCGTACACCTTTTAAGACTAAAACTGCTGTCGTTCCTTTTTCAAGCCTCTTTTCTGTTTTATATGTCTATGTAATTTAACATGATGACAGAGAAAAGTACCTACTCTACAACATAATTTCTTCAATATGATTTCCATCAATTTGAAACTAATGACTGAGTTGAGAAAACTTATTGACCAGCTGAATTTTGAATAGAATGTGTATTTGAGTTTCTGGTTGTCATGACTTCTGTGCACTGAGCTCTTTTCAGAGGTTTTAAAAACATACATGTAAATCTATCATCTAGATTGAACTTAGTTTTTGTGCAAATTCCAACATGTGAAGAGGAATGTCTTTGTGATACTTCTCTGTACTTAATGACTATACAGATTAACATGAAAAATAATTTAAAAGTGCTTTTCTTTAAACTAAAGAATAATTTCAGTTAAGGAGTCAAATTCAAGTGTGATTTAAAAATTCTGAATCCATCCATCTTTTCTGTATGCTAAACATTAAGTGCTACTGATGCTTTCCTTGGCTTCCAGGAGCTCCTGGATATAGTGATCCTAGATGTGTTGAAAGCAGATAGCCGCTTCAGTGTTGTCAAGAGTCAGAGAAGTGCATTGACATCAGTCAGTTCCATCTATAGAACCTATCTAGAAATTATGCCTGGGTTAGCTGTGGCCTATTTTCATCCTAGGAAATAGTTTCAGGTCCGAGAAAGTTAAAATTAACTGTTGTTCAGAAGCTTTGAATTAAAATACTAAAAGTTTCAGAGAAAATCAATGATTACTTTTAGTTAATTGACCTGTGGCTTTATTAAAAAAGAAAACATTTTCCTGGTAGTTTAAGAGAAATTGGTAAAAGACCTTTCTGTTCTTCATAAAGTTACAAAATTTTAATCATTTTTGAAATGAAGGAGGAAAAAACCCAAGAAAACATTAAGGAACTTAGAAATTGTGGGCAGTATCTCTGTGCTGCTGTTTGCATAAGCAAATTGACTAAAATATACATTTCTTAAAAAGCACAGAAAAATGCACCAGGTTACGAAAGATTCTTCATTTTGATTAAATGTCTTTACTGAACTCACAGAAAAGTTTTCCATGCTTTTACCTGTTTTTCTGGCTACACTGTCTATCTTAGCTTTTTGCAGCAGGATGTTCTTTGGAGCTTGGGCTTTAATTGTGCTATTAACAGAGAAGAGAAGGAATCCGCTACTCTTGACTGAGACAGATGGTATATTCTGTAGCAAAAATAATTTATATGGCTATTAAGAAGATGCTTTTGAAAGCAAGTGGCTAAGTCTGTTCTTGTCAGCACTGTCCAGAAAGACATTGTGAACTGCTGTTGGATGTTGCGTTTAAGCTAGAGTTTGTATTTCATTTGCAAACTAATTTTAAGCGGTTTGGGGCTTGGGAGGAAAATTGAGCTCACTGTAGGATTTGGTTGCACAGGCAGAATCAGGTCGTTGTTTTCAGGGATTCTTTTTTTAATTTAGTAATTTATCAGATTCTTGTTTATATGTGCGAAGGCCTTCTGATCCATGCCAACAGAAGCTCTTTTCATCATTCTTGTGGCTGGGGATAGATTTCTCTGAAGTAATTTGCGTTGACATCATGACTTCCAACAGTTTACATCTCTTTTGTTTGTTTTTTTATTTGTTTGTTTTTTTTTTTTTACGTTTTCCTTCAGGTGCAGAAACCTTACATTTCCTGACAGTCTTCCTGAGGTCAGCATTGTATTCATATTTGTTAACGAAGCTCTGTCGGTGATTCTGCGCTCCATTCATTCAGCCATTGATCGGACTCCTGCTCACCTGCTCAAAGAGATTGTTTTAGTTGATGATAACAGTAGTAATGGTAAGAGGTTTTGGTTCTGTTTCCCCCCCCCCCATTTCTCATACATGAGAAATCTCAAATTCTGGCTCCTCCTCATCCCAATGGCATTTCAAGTGTTGTCTGTATATGCTCTCTTCTTCATCCCACATTCTTGCAGGGCTATCTTCAAATATACACAAGCGAAGCATGTTAAAAGGGGTGTATACAAAGATAGAATGCTCTTTCTATATGTTTAAGGTGTCTAGTAAGCAGAATTTTGAGTGTAAAATAGTTTAGAGACTTAAGAAGTTTTACACTTAGTACTTTAGAGTGCTTCTGAGATTATATGATTTTTTTGCTCTTCCTGTTTCTGTTGTATGACTGTATGTGTGTAGTCACTTTTTCTTTTGTATAGAAGATCTTTCTGTTTTTCTCAGACATCATCTTTAGATTTTCATTTCTCCTTTCCTCATTGGTTTTCTCACCTTGCTGCTTTTCTACTCCGTGTGCTTAGGTTGTCCTCTCCATGATCCAAAGGACTGCACTGCCCAAGTCTGATTGCTCAGTGTTTTCCTAGGTGTTTGTCAATGAAGACATGCTGGGCATTATTTACAAGTCTTATTTTATGGCAACTTTAGAGATGAAATTCTAGTAAATGCAGAATGCTGTATGTAAAATGAAATTTTGCTCTGCTGGGGGGTTGATTTTGAATTCCTAAAACACAAGACAAAACTGAATTTATCCTGTTAAAGGAAAATGCCAAACAAAAGGCTTCTCTTATAGCTGTTACGTGATCCCTGTGGCTAGATCCTATGACTCAGTGCTGGTCGTAAGTGTATCTCAGATTTGTACAGAGAAGAAACTGGGAAACAAGTAAATAAATTCCCCCCCCCAGGCTAAGCACTTCATCATCTGCTCTTCTGCTGAGCATCAATGAAGGAAAAAGTAAAATCCCGACTATTGAAAGTACACACAAAACCTAACAACTTAATGTTGGCTTGTGTCAAATCTAATTCCAGTTCCAGTGAACAATATTATGTTTAGAGTTAGTTACTTAAGAGTAACTTAACTTTTCCTGTAACATGTACTGATGTAACACTGTGTAGGTAAATTGGCATAAAGGATTTATGAGTTGTTATTCTTAGTTTATGGCACAGTTTATGATGTAGCAATGCAATGAAGTAAACAAATGACATGATCACATGAAATAGTAAAATGTGAGCAGAGTAATAAACAAAGCCAAAATCAACATGCACACACAGAGACACATGCTTACACATGATTTAGAAGCATCTTATGAACTGAGGTAGACTTCTGATTTGCTTCAGTGTTGTAGTTCAGTCGTTTGATATGTGGTTTTACTGACACACTCATTGGCCTTGGTTTTTGCCCATACCCTTATGCAATGCAGACAGTTTGGTAGGGGGAAAAAATAAAATAAATACAACTTTGGTGGACTTGGTCTCTGGAATGCGTTGGTAGAAATACATTCTTGCATCTTTCAAACAGGTGCAGTTTTTGTGAGACCAGAGGATCAATGAATCTAAATGGTGATTGGTGCTGCAGGGCCTGAGGGCTCTCGGCATGGAGCTGGTGACAAGGCAGCCACAGAAGAACAAGAAAAATTATCTGGCTGAAAAAAGAGGTTTCTAGAATTATAGTCTGATTTTCTGTAATTTACAGGTAGTCACTCCAGGGGGCACATTCCAAGGCAATCTCAGAAATGTCAGTGTTCGTGAGAGTCTGTCATCACTGTGATGAGGTCACTGAAAAATTAACTTTGCACTGTGCTTCATAGGCTTGTCAAAATTACTCTTTTTCACAGTTTCTTACCTAAAATAGATAAGAAATCACAGAACTCCCACTTAATCTTTCAGAAAGACCTATTCAGCCAAATTTTGTGTTAATACCAGTATTTGTGCTGTACAGTATCTTATATTTATAGTTGTCTGTGCCTGTTACTCCAGCTTGTGTCTCTTACCTTCCAGTGCCTTCAAACCTTAGGTTCCTGTCCCCCCACAGGGCAGAAATTAAGAAGGTAACTTTAGTTTGGCTGTCTTGGCTTGGTGTTACCCATCATTCTATACAAATCACACTCTGCAGAGTGATATTTAGTCTCCCAGAAAAACTGAACTTACTCCAGGATTTTTTGCTGTTCTTATGACCCCTTCTCTGGCACCTCTTCCCTGCAGTAGTAAAATAGATTCCTACAGTCCTCTTTATCCCATAATGTATGCTGAAGACCTGGAACTAGGCATCCATTTGGAGAGGATGGATTTTTGTTAGGAAAGGGAGTGATTGTAAAGATGATTTATGGGTTTTTCTATTATTAGTTTAAATCCTGAAATATTTATTTTACAATTTACTTTTGCTTTTACAATATTCTATTTTCAATTATTTTCTCCCTTCCAGCATCGCTACAACTAATCCTTTATATTTAGTGTCATTCTGTGGTTTTGTTAGTAGCTCTTTAGCTTGTGAGTGTTGCTGCTTGTGAAGTAAGTGGGTTACTCTGGATTTCCCTGTAACGTTACCTGAGGGAGCACAAGCTTACCTTGTGCTTGCATCTAGCTCCAGGCTCTGCTTCACAAAGAAACCTGTCAGAATCCTAATTATAAGTCCTATGTTTACTTGTAGGCAATCACTGGGGATGACAACTTTTATAACTTAATGTAAGACTTTTTTTTTTCCTGTGATGCCGCAGCCGTGAATTTCACAGGCAAGAAACATTGCACTGTGGGAAGTGATTGGAAAGAAAAAGTGAGAGCAGAGATCAGACAAAGTGCAGATGAAGATTTTTTTTTTTATTTTGAGTCTCTTGCACTGTTTGGTTGGATTCACATAGCACAGTGGTTTAAAATAAAAGCAGATACAATGATACTAGAGAAGGGCACCAAATTTTTCTTCTTCTGAGAGGAAGCAGTATTCTGCTAAACTGGTATAAATTCTTGCTGTGGGCAAAATCTAAATCTAGTGATGAACGTCTGAGTTATCCCTGAATTCACTAAACCTCTCTTTCAGAAAAGAGCAGTGGAAGAGCTAGTTGCTTTTTAAAATTCCAGAAAGCTGCTTTCAGAAACCATATATTTAAGCGTACAGCCAGACCCTGTACCTTTCTCTTGAACAATATAAGCTACAGTATTTTATTTCATGCACTGCAGGGTATGTCAAGCAAATTGTCTATGACTTTCTCTAAACCTCAGTGCAGTTTTTCAAGTTCCTGATTACATTCAGGAAAATCCAATTAATCTCTTAGTGAAGTTTTCATTTCTTAAAATAATTTTTTCAAATTGAGGAAGCTGTGAAAATTCCAGTGTGTGCCGTCTCAAAGCAGAAAATAGATTTAAAAGGTCCCCAGATTTTGTTCCTTTATTTTAATAGAGCTATTTGTATGGTTTAATCTGTGTTTTTTACTATACAATCTTTTCTGGTGGAACTCTGATAAGCATAGCACTAAGGTGTTTCATACATGCTGTTTGGTATATTAGCATTAAAATTTGATTTAACTGAAGGTTAAAAGAATCGTGTTTCAGTGACTGTGTGTTGTATAGTGAGAACAAAAGATCTATTAAAAAAACCCAAACCAAATATTGGTGGTGTTCATTTGGATCTCATTCAGGTCTCAGTCACATTGGTGTGAAATAGAACAACATCGTTGATTACAGGTATTTTGCTATAGTTTTAAGTGCAATATGTCAGATGAGAATTTTTCCCATTCTGCTCAGGAACAGTGTTTGACTTTCAGAGATAATATTTACTCACTAGTTTATAACTGGTAGTAAAAAATAAAGTATTCATTTTTGCCTTTGGAAGTAGCATCCAGCTGACTTAATGCGTTTGAGGAGAGGGATTTGCGGAGAGGAGGCTTTAAAAAACTTTTAAGTGTCTACACCCACGACTACTAGTAGTTCATTAGACCTCAGAAATGTATTTAGAAAAGTCATGACCTGAGCTGGAGACCACTGGAATGGTGTTTTATTCATTCTCTGTCTTGTTGCATCCTGCCCTATGGGGACAGGGTTATGACCATCTGTGCCACTGGAGTTCAGTCTTTACTTTTTGCTGTCATTAAGCCCCACTGCATTAGGAAGCAGGTCTTGGAGATATTTTAAGATGATTTGAAATCTCTCTAAAAAACTCATTGTGGGCCATGATGTGTTCAGCTTCATGGGGAGACAGTATGCATTAATAAGTCCAGAGTATGCCTTACAACATTTTATATTATAGCAATAATTATCATTCTCTATGACATTTTTTCATATTAAAATTAATAATAAATATTACTGTAGAGGGTCAGATTTCGGAAGACTTTCCCCTTTTTCTTTTAATCATTAGTTATGAAGGAGATATTCTAACATTCTCAGTTAAACAATTCTCATTCTTTGTCCTGAGATTTCCATGAATACAACTATTGAATTGCAGTAATAATGCTGGCTATCACAGGGTACTAATTTTATGACTTGCAACATCCAAGAGAATTAACACAGAGTGGTAAAAGTGGTCAGATGCAACTATATCACCTTTGAGAGATTTACAGCATCATCCTCAAAAAACTGAATAAAAAGAAACTTTTAAAAAAGAGTTTTTAGTTAGAAGGGTGTATTTCTTCTTTCATTATTTTTAAGAGGTATTTGGGAATAGAAGATTGTCTCTTTTTTTTCTCCTTTACAAAAGTAGTGGTGAATAAACCATGAAAGTCTTGTTCAAATGCTGGATTCCATGTTACAGCATAATTTGAAAGTGGGTTGTAGACCAGACAACTCTGAATGTTGAGTTTTAAAATCTATTAATAACATTTTCCTAAGGAAAATGTTTGAACTTACTGTCCTTCTGTTTGACTTGTTCTTGTCTTACCTCAATGGCAGCAAAATTCAAGGGCAAATAAAACCATGACAAAAAAGCCAAACTATTCAAACCTGCATTTGCTTTTGGACCATGATTTATATACATTGTGAAGGTTGTGCTTTATCTGTGTAGATTCACTCTCTCCATTAGTTAACAATGTTGATGCTAAAATCATTGCATAATCTTTACACAAGCAAAGTTTCAGTAATTTGGCTGAGATTTACATGAAAAAGGGCTGTGCAATGCTTAGTTAGGAATGAGGTGCTAAAAATGCCTGTATTTTATGTATAAAATAGGAAATCTGTCTCTGTTGTAGATTTGAGAAAAACTTCAGCTGTTGTTAGACATTATGCATTTTGCTTGCATAGTAACATTTAGCCCTGAAACTTTAATAAATGAAGACAGTTCTTTGAGCATATGTTTACTGCTATATGCTCTGTGCTGATGCTAGGACTGCAGTGAGGTATGTCTTGCCTTGTGTGCCAGCTACTGTGGATGCATCTGAAAACATGTCAGAAGAAAATCACCAGAAGCAAAACTTGGTCTGTTAGCCATCTGTTTCGGCAGTCAGCAGAAGTTAGCAGAATAAGGAATGTTGTTCTTATTCTCAGGTGTGAAAGAGAGGAGTATGTGGATACTTTGGTTCATGTCCCAGTGATGACTGGCCATGTAGCTCAGAACTCTTGTGGAAAAAATTAAGAACCACTTATGTAAATAGGCTATGAGAGTACAGACAGTGGGTTCTGAAGATGATGTCCTAGAGTGGCTGTAAACTGTTTTCTTCTCTTACTTGTCAGTCCTTGTGATGTTGTATTTAATTCCTACTTTAAAGGGAAGAGGCTGTGGAGTAGGATATCAAAAAGAAATGAGCAACAGAGAATTAGAGAGATACTGTCAATGAAGAAGGCTACCTGTCCTCTTTTGCTTTGATTTACCACTCTTCCCACGTTTTCCTTCACCTGTGTTTGTTCTTTCTTTTTTTATATGGGGATGGTCTATATCCTTGACCTTGATTCCCTCAGTCCCCTTCCCTTTTCCTAATTTTACCCCGTCAGTCTGCTCTTTCACATGTTCGCTTCCTCATGCCCATTCCATACACCTTGTTCTTGTTCATGTGAGCTTGTGTTCTTCAGTCAGGGTCTCCATTTTCCCTGTTCTCAAATTCCAGTGCACCTGCTCCTCTTACCTTCTCCCTATCTCCTCCATCCCACTGTTTAGTACTCTTTCTCACAAACAGCACTCTTCCATTTTTCCCATCTCAACATGCGACTGGCTGTGGCCATTTTATTCCAGTAATTGAACTCCTGCCTGACTCATCCCTCCTTCCTTTCCTTCTCCCTCCAGCAATATTCTGTTCCTTTCTTTGTGTGATATTTTTATCATTCTCTCATTCTCTTTTTTTCTGTGACTCCTCCTTTACAACAATGTTTTTCCATTTTCTCTTGCTTTAATTTAAAAACAATTGCATTGTGTTCTTCTAGAACAATATTCCTAACTTTCCCATTTCTGAACTCCATACTGCGTTATACTCACATGTTGACTTGCATTCTGTCACATGTGGGGGCAGAGATAGCACCCGTGGCTGAAGGCAAGACTCTGGTCTTTGTACCATTGTAATTATGGTTGTATGAAAGGTGTTTGATAACCTGCATGCAGTTGGCTTTGTTCATTATGGGAACTGTCAGATTTTCCATTCCTTACAACTGATGTGGAAGGTCCTTATTCTTTGTTTTCTGGAAGCTTA
Source organism: Piaya cayana (assembly GCA_013389865.1). Lineage (NCBI taxonomy): Eukaryota > Metazoa > Chordata > Aves > Cuculiformes > Coccyzidae > Piaya > Piaya cayana. Next base: position 160,267 of record WAAB01020197.1, read on the forward strand.
GGAAAGCTCCAGTGCTGCGAGCGTGAGGTGGGGCTGCAGGACCACTGCAGCTAAGTGTTGCATTTCCAGTACATCCTAGAGAATTCACACATCTGTTGGACCATTTTCCTCTGTGGACGCTTGTGCTCAGCAGGTCTTTGGAGTGACAAAGTAACCTTTCAAAAGAATAGTTATTTTAATCATCTGCAATATAGCATAATTGGATCTGGTTGGAAAAGCAAAATGTGTGTGCAAGCTGATAGCATAACCTCTGTCCACATCAGGGATCATCAGAGGGCAGCAAAGCTTTTATTGAAGTTTCCTAACATCAGAGGTTTTGATTCAAATGTTCATTTAATACTGCGAACTGAATCCTCCCTGGACAGTAGTGGTTGAAAGTTAATATGTCGTCTTCTTATTCTATCCACAAGGTAATTTAACTCATTCAAACCTAGTACTCTTGCAGTGTTGCAGCCTAATAATAACTTTCTCTATATCTCATTCAGTATAGCAAGTTCAAGTGGCCATTTCCAAAACCAGCATTTTCCATACTTATAGTTTAATGTAGGCAGCAAAATAGAGAAAATTATTTTATTATTTTATTCAACTCCAAACCTTATCATGAGATTTTTTATTTTTTCCCAATAAGACAAACCTATTGCCATTAAACTAAGCTTTAAGACTGGAATAACAACATATTTTATTTCAGCATGGGGGAACTAATTTTAGTGTCATCCCAGTGGTATGTACATGGCATATTTAGTCCTAATGGAAGGTAGTAAAGTGGAGTATCTGAACCACAATATAGGAAATGCTGAAAAACTGGAGCTCAGAAACAAAATCTAAGGATAAGTTCAACTGCAGCTTTAAATTTTTCTTAATCTTCTCTTTTTTTTTTTTTTCACATAGCAAATGAAACTGAAAGCTATACCAGCACTTTTTCACTATGGTTTTGTTTTAGCTTGAATCCCAGTGTGCCAGTTCATACTGTTGGATCTGTTTCACGTGTGCCTGTGTACCCTAAATATCAAGTAGCACAATGTACAGTTTCTTCAATCCTGTGTCTTTTCTACCATCCTCAAATGAAACAAGCTTCAGTGTGAGCACAGTCGTATGTGCTCTTGGTTTTCTGATCATATTAAAGCTCAGTACAGACAATACAGCTGAAGTTTCTAGGTGATGATGAATAGCTGCACGTTGCATTTGTAATCTTTCGGAAGAAAGATTCTGGGGAAAATTATAGGAAATAGCATCACCTGTGTCAGGTGTGATTCAGAAACCATATCTGGGCCACAGTGTTGAAGGTTGCAGTCAAACTCAATAAGAACAGACTAGTTTTAAGCTTTTATGGTAGCAATGAGGAATTCACCCTGTGTGCATTGGAAGCGCTATGGGCTGGTGGCATGACATCCTGACTGTGAAAATGCTGGTGTGTAAATGCTGCCTTGGTCCACTTCTCAATATCATCACTGGGATTTTAGCATTAAAATTGGTTCCAAGAGATCTCTGAGAAATTCCTTGATTAAAAGAATGTGGGGTTTCAACATTTTTTTCCCTCTCTCATGTTTGTTGGGATTATTTTGCCTTCAGGAATGCTTGAAGAGTTTCTGTTGATAATGTTCTCAAGCACATCTCACTGAATTTAAGTAGCAGCTATATGCGCAGGTCTGGAACAATGGCAGACAGTCAGAGAGAAGTGCTGATATCTGTTGCTATCAGTAAGGTAACTCTGATTTGTTCAGAGATTATTTCCTTTTGGCACTTTTTCCTGTAAAGTATCCAGAGATCTTGCATCCAGTAGAATTTGTATTTGATATATACTAGTAATGTAAGCTGTTATGAGCCTGAATGATGTTTTGAAAGATTTTTTTTCTCTTTCCTAATTGAGAGAATGGTACTTATAATTGCAAGAGTTTGACAGGGAGTGGAGAAAATACTCTGTAATGTTAGGCAAAGGAATTAAAAGATTGTATCCTATATAAAGTAAGAAATACAGATTGCCTTTTAAATGAATTTTATTAAATTTTACCTTTCCTTGTTAACCCAAGCATGCTTTTCTAAAAAAAAAAAGAAAATAACTTTGATAAAATTAATGCTGAGTTCTTAACTTAAACTGTTGGTAAAACTTCTTCTCAGAGCTGATAATTTGAAATACTTCAAATTCTTTGTGATAAAATCTGAAAATTCTTAATATGCTGAAGGTTCCAAGGCATGATAAGAGATTTGTCTAAGGAAGTGTTTAAGGGTATTTGAGTGTATCACCAAATGATAAAATTTGGCAAAATATGTGAATAATTTAAAGACTATGCCAGCAGGCATACACAAAGGCACATATTGTAGGCATTGTTAGATGTTTTAAAGACAGTGTGGAACCTGCTGTAAGTCCTGAGTTCAAGCACAGAAGTTTTTATCAAAGAATATTTGAATTCTTGTTGTGAATGAAAAAGTCAATTCATGTTGACTTTTCTACTGACACATCTACTTTTTCTGTAGGTATACTAGGCATTTATTTTTTTAAAGTGTTCTCCAAGTATCTTGCATGATCAGACTTTAAATTGCTTAACCAACAGTGAATAAGTTATTTGTGGGACCACTGCTCAAATGGTGTTCCTTTTGCATTGGAAAAGTAACATAATTAATATGCTTCAAGTAGCAGCCTGGGAAGCGTTGGAGAAGCACTATTTAAAACTTTATGGAAACTTTGCTGAAAGTGGACATAACAGCTAAAATTTCCATTTACAATGTTGGGATTAACATGGGAAAAAATGAAGACTTAAGGAGTAGACTGTGAGGGAGTAAAACTTTTGCTTGTTTTTCCTCACTCAATGTATTTGCAAAAGATGTTTTGTTTTTCTTGGGCCTTCATAAAAAGAGTCCTTGTTAACACCACTTGGAAGTCTGGTTTGAGAGTCCGGGTAGAGAGAAATATAGATGCGACTATGTATGAAAGGAGATAGTTGTATCCTAAAAATTTGCCCTTCGTGTTTTTTATGATTCCTGCAAATGCCTAGAAGTCTTTTAGTTTTTTGAGTAAGTTCTGCACCTTGCTTTGTACAGGACAGGACTAATCTTGCTTTTCTGGCAGTCTGATAGGCAAAGACTTTGGACAGGGGACCTGCATGGAGCTGTATTCCTCATTAGTCTCCTCTGTGGCGTTTCGCTATGGCATTTGCAAATAAACTGATGACTTTTTTTTTTAATTAGTTTCCCCTGAAGTGTAATCTGAAAGGAATGGTAGATGCTCCAGAGCTTTCTCACAGATGTTTTTGATGCCAATTCAAAGGACAATTTGCCTTTCATTAAATTTAACAGGATTTGTCTGCACTGCAGCGTATTCTCCAATACATGATTTAGAATCATGATGAATGCTAAGTAATATAGTGGGATGAATCATTGTTGTTTTCGTTTGGCAGCAGAGAAGATCTTGATGGAATTGCTAAGTGCTCTCACTTCTCTCAAGATAGCTTTACTGTCATCCACTGCATTGTTCGTTTGCTCCTGACACGCTTCTTTGGCCTAATGCCTATCTAATCATTGTTTAATGTTTCAAAAGCTGCCATCTTCTATTTGAGGCAGTATTTTCAAACAGTACAAATACCAGCAGGTTTGCATGCAGTAGAAACAATGGGAAAAATAAAGTGAAAAAAAACCCCCAAATCCAAAAATTAGATTCAAACAATATTATTGGTTTATGAAGCTGAAAGAAATACCCAATACCTAATAAATGATGGTGAAGGTTTAGCAAGCTTTAAGATATTACCATGGCTAAATATATTGTCTATAAGTTTTACATGCTATGAAATGATTATTCCTCCTGACTTGTTGCCTCTAATCTCAATCTCTGCTCATGTGCACAAAGTGGAAAGAGAACAACAAGGTCTAAAATGGAAAAAAAAGTTGTCAAGTCATTTGCTAGCAAATAAACAAGTTGACAACTCCTGTGCCAGCAAATAAACAATTATTTCCATTTTTTATTACCATGAACCATATTACCACTAATGAAGTTCAGTGTTGGTACTTGAAAAACATACTTCAATCCCCATGTCAAATAAGTGACTATGATTCTGTCTTGTCAAGTTATTACTGTTTGAGCAACAGGTTTGAAACATTTACCTGTAGCCTGCTTATTATTGTGAAATATCCAAGATTGTTTTTTAGTGATATTTTTGCCCTTGAAACTTTTTTTGTGCCTTTTACGATCAGTTTTAAACATTCCTATGAAACTGTCTAGCACTGAGTATGGCTTTGTGCTCTCTCATCCCACAGTTTCCAATGGAATGTTTCTTCTCTTTACTCTTTTCTCACAGATACAAATAGAAAATGCTTAAGGAATAGTGTGGCAAAAGTATTGCAACTGTGTGTGTGGTTTATATATCATATACCAGATCTTGTGTATTGAGATTAGACCTGACATAAACCAAAATATATTTGACATAAAGTGTTAATTTTTAATGTTAATGTTGTGGGGGTTTTTGCTGTATAGTGTTGTATAGAAGGGAATGAACTGAATCAGGATGTTTCCAGGATGGATTCTTGCTGAGACCTTCAAATTATGATCTCTGGGAAAACACTGTCTCAGATTTGGGAAGCTGGAGGACTGCTAGATGGTGAAGGTTCCCATTCAGCTAGGAATAAATCTTATGGCATCTCAACTTGGACCATTATTCCAATGTTAGAAAAGAGATTTGAGGAACGTTTCACCAGAAACTGGTCAGATAGCTTAGGAATCCGTAGTTGTTTGTCAGGATCTCTGATGAATGGGAGATAACTGAGAGAGAGAAGGAAGAAACTAGAAGGAATGCAACATGATTTCATGTCAGAGGGAAGTGATTTAGCTGTAATATAGCCAAGAAAAAAAGGCAGGCTGTGTAAAAGGAAGGAAGATTTTTATGATTAAGAAATAGAACCTTGTCCGGAATTCCATTCTCGTGGGGAGCACAGAGACTACCTACAGGCAAGAAAAACACTGTCAAGATTATTTTGCTTTTTTTTTTTTTTGATAGATCTGCACACTGCTAGACCTATCTGAAGTTAGTAGCGTCTGACTTGAAACTCTCATCTAGTCTGTCTCTGCTTCAGCAGTTGTGGTTTCCAGAAGAGAACAGCAGGGAATAATGAAGTTACAGGAAACCTTATTGGCTAGGTAAAAAGAGCATCATCACAGGTGGATATAGGTGGCCTTCCAGGAGAATGGTCACACAGATCATAGGAAGAGAAGCGTGTCAGATGAAATAAGAGAATTTGTACTTCATTTCTATCATACAAGGCTGAAAAGATCAGTTGTTATACAGTGATACAGCAGTACTTTACAGGTTGCCTGATATTCAGCTGACCCTGAAATGTAGTAGTATTTTATGCAACTCTAACTAAACTTTCACTGATCCACTCTTCTTGACTTCACATATGAAATCTGAATGAGTGGCTCTATTATTGTATGCCCTAGTGGGAGCTCTGGAAAGAGTTTTACGGCAGGAAAGATTGGTAGTTCGTATCCTTGAAAATACATTGAGCATGTGAATTACTCAGTGGTTCTCTCTTACATTGTCCTAAAACAGCCTGGAACACTCTACAAAGCATCAGGCATCATGCAGACATGAGCACTTCAGCAGAAGACAGATCAGTAAATCCAGTTTAAGGCAGTCAAAATTACCATTTCACTGCACACTGTAGAATTGGATTTTCTTTTAGTTTTGCAGATATGCATTCATAGTCCCTGAGGTGAGAACGGTACAATAACTATAGTGTTCAAGCCTTCATCACAAGCAGCACTTTTAAAGTTGTGATGTGATGCCTTTCTCAGAATGATGCCGAGATTAAATTAGGCATGATATCAAATCTGAAAAACAAGATTAGATAAATGAAAACTCTCAATTGAAAATTATTCTTAAAAATGGTAGAGGGAAAAAGATGATATTCCCTTACCTTAAAAGTTATGGGGTTTTTTTACTTTTTTTTTTACTGTAGGAACGGGTTTTTTGCCCTTTACTTATGTCAGCACTACACCCTTACCAAATATCTAAAGCGTTTGGGTTTTAGTTTAAAGGGCTGATCTTGAAAGGTGACTGCCTCCTAGGACTTCCTTTTTCATTAATAGGTTGTGTTCTACAGTAGGTTCTTTCTTGTGACATAGAAAAATATTATCCATAAAGTCGTAAAACTAGTCCAGAGAGTGTTACCACAAAATGATGGAAATCCTGTCTTTCAGTGATGTTAGGTCAGTATAGAAGTTCACGTATTGGAGTCTCTCAAATTAGAAGTGGTTCATCATTAAAATAAAGAATTGTCTTCCCAAATGGGTGTAACTGGAACCTTTGTAATCCTGTCAGTTCTTAACCGATATTTCAGCTCCTTGGAGCTTCTGTCTGAGGAACTGGCCTATGGAGACTATGAGGAAGATGAATACAAAACTAAGCCTCACTGATTTTCAGAGATATGTAGTTCTGACTGCTCGCTCAGCATAGGTTAGCCATGTCCAGTATTTGTTCTTTTTAGCACCCATTTAATAAGGCACAGAAATTCTGATGTCAGGGGTCATTTAAAATACCTGAAAAGAAAAACCTCAGGGGATGTGAGTGAAGAAAATGGTCTGTTAAATGAACCTTCACTTTGAGACCCTAAGCTGGGAACGCTGAGAGAGACGACTTAGTTACAGTAAAATGGTGAAAAAGGTCTAATCAGCTCTCCTTATAATGGAAAACACCCTAGAAAAATATGCCTGTTGCATCAGAATATATCAAACTGAGTTTAATCAACTGTGGATTACTGCACAATAGCTCAATCAACTTTGGGTCAGGAAGAAAGTAAGTAGAGGAATTATTTAGCAGAACAGTAAAAGATGTATGTTCAGTATTTCATTTGCCTTCCTGGGTCTGGATTACCAAAAGTACCAAAGTACATGAAAAACAGCAGTGTGTGATTTATGTCTCTCACACAGGATCTTATGTACTGAGACTTAGCCCCGATATATGACCAAACATATTTCACAAATTGTATTAATTTTTAAGGTGCTGCAATGTACACACCTTTCAGTTTGGAGTTTGTGTGGGGTGTTTTCTTGAAAAACAAAGTTCACTGGATGGACCATCCTTTGCTACACTGCAGCTCCATAGAAGACTTTCCTCTTTTTATTAGAGCAGTAATGGAAGTGATTCATTTAATCAAGAACATTGATCACAATCTATAACAAATATAGGCTGAGCTGGCAAATCTCTATAATGGATTTTATTTCGAGTAAGTTTCAGAAACTTAATTATATTGGGTCACTTCAGTTAACAGGGCCAAATTTTCTGCTGGTTTAACTTCCCCTACCTACCCATCTCCAGGTGAACTAAGGGGATTTCTGATTCTGGTAATTTTCAAAGGTTCCTATCAGTGCGAAAACTGAATTTCTGTATGTGCTATATGTACCCATTACAATAGAATTCCTGTAATTTATATAACTGGTGGTGATAGGAGAGAATTGTTTTTCCTACTTTTGGATTTTTTTAAAGTTTGATATCACTTTCAGTATCACGTAGTTAGCTGTGCGGTTATCTGTTCAGTAGTTTCCTGATTTAAAAAAGGCCCATTAAAACATCAGTAAGTATAAAATAAAAATGTTCCTATGTTTTAAGGGATTCTCTTAGAAATGGAAGGGCATTCTTTGTGAGTTTGGGGTAATATGCTTGAAGATAGCGTTGAAATTGAGAGGTAAACTCTGCCTGCATTATCCTATTAACAACAGAACCCTTGTTGACATAAGCTTCAGCCCAAGGGCTCAATAGCATCCCACAAGGGGCTCGTCTAGTGACAGCTGAGAAACACGCAATTTGTATAGAATAAATAGCTAGTTTTGGAGGAGTATTGGACAGTTCTTGGCCTGGCACTTCATTTCTAAAAAGTCCACTAGAGGTACTGTACACTAATTGGCAGAGTACTCGTTTAGCTGCCTAGGATTCTGTAGTTCTTTGATAGCATGAGGCACCATCTATGTGCAGTCTGGTATTCTGGGAAAAATCAGTTAGATTTCTCTGTAAATATTCTACAACCTGTATTTTGATACAATTCTAATTCTACCTGTTCATCTCGCTCAGGAGACAAAAATCTACATTGTTTTTGTAGTGAGTTAAGTGCACGGGAGTAGGCAGAGTGTGGCTCCGGAGCAGAAGGACCAGGAGTGCTGGAGGATGGATCTACACTGCTTGGAGCAGGTGAACCTTCCAGGGCAGACAGGAGTGATGACAGATAGCTGTTGTGGCCATGCAGGATATTCTGTCCCTTCTCCCTGGGAAATAAATGCCTTTGCAACGCGTGCCAAATCGCAGTTCCTCTGACGAAGGCTTGAGGAATTATACTGCTCACTCAGGTCTGTCCTGGCAGTCAGTTTCCAGGCTCCTCAATGTGTTTATTTGGCATTTCTGTCAGTAAACTCATTTGCTGTTGTGCTTTTCCTGGCGCAGATGCAAAAATGGAAACAAGTCTGCTTAAAACAATCTCACTTAAAATCCAATCTTCTTTTGAAAATTATCTAACTCTTTTAACTGTCCTATTTTATTCATCAGGGACTGAACATGGTGTCACCCTAATCACTAAGTGCATGAATTGCTCACAGCCAATTCTGTATAATTATAATAGATCATAGGCCTGATTTAGTTGCATGATTTTTATTATTTTGAGCTATCAGTGGTAGCAGTGAGGTACTCCTTAGTTAAGGTGCTCTTTAGCCATTAGACTTATAATGGATCCATCCCCCTTAATGCCAATATATACAATTAAAGTATTTACATTGTATACTACCGTAAGTAATGGGTAGGAGCATCAATGTCTTTGCTTCCATTAACAGAGATAGTTTACCGTGAGTTTGGTATACACATGAAAAAAAAATTACAAATCCAAGGGCCTGTAAATACTGTGACATTTGCTTGCAATATTAATTAGGCAAATTGCAGATTCTTGTCACGCTATTTCTTTTAACATAATGAGGAATAATTGAAATACCCAAATTATGTTTTATCTGAAAGGGAAGGCAGTGCAAATCACAAAACAGCCATAGGTTTTGTGTTTTATGAGACAGATGAGTTTCATTCCTAGTCAGCTGATTTTAGTAGATTTGGGTTTTGGTTTTTTTTGTGGACTGTGAAACACCTTTCCCTGAATCAGTTATGTCTGTGATATGATTTGATATATTTGATTTTTTTTCTGGTTTAGAAATTAGAATTGAAATTGATAGCTTCATATCTTAACATCTTCCCTGTAATTCTACTGCAGTTTAGTACTTGTAGTTTTGGGGGGTTTTTTGGTTTGTTGGTTTTTTTTTTGTTCTGTTCAAGTGATTTGGCAGTGAGCAAATTTGGACAGTTTTTCCATGTTCTGTATAAAAGCTGTTTTTAAATGTTACTGATGACTCTGTAGTGTTTAGAGCCAGCTATTTGTCTTGCCAAATTGTTAAAGCTATCATCCTTCCACAGGCTGCTGGTGTGACTATTCATGATTGCTCGTGGGAGGATACTGCTTTTTTCCAATGAACTTCTGTTCAAAAAAAGATGCTACCTCTTGGCAATGGGCAAGACTGCTATCTGTCATTCCATTTCCCCCATCAAAGGGTGATCCTGAAGTGCTAACTGTAAAAGCAAAGTTGCCACAATGCATTTTCCATCTGAAATGTGTTAATATTTATGAATGTTCAAAAGTGCTTGTTACTTAGGAGATCCTCTTGCCCTTCAGATTTATGAGATAGAAATGTTCTTGTCAGTGGAGAGTTGTCAAAAGAGTTTTAGATCTTTTATTGCAGTAATTTTTGTTTATGGCTCATGGTTCTTGTAAGTAGTTACTCTAACGCAAGTTATTTTTATGGTTTCAAATGCAAATATTGGGATTTAATCTCCATAGGTTTGAGTTATTGTGAGTGTTAGCTGGGCTAGGCAACAAACTAATGTGTGCTCTTCATATATGTGTCTTTATGCTTTATTTCATCCTTCTATATAGAGCATGGGATGATATTCGCTGAATAAAACCTAAAAAGAGATGAGGCATTCTTCTGTCGGGATTAATTGAAATAGTTGAGGCAGGAAGGAAGACCGGGTGATCTCTCGAAGTCTGTTCAGTGCTGCAGTCTTTGATTCTCTATTCATCAAACTATTTTTGGTCTTTTATACAGAAGAGCTCCATGGTACAGTTTATAAACAGTCAGTGATTAGTCAGCATGGGGATTTTAAAGATTTAACAGTCTAACAAGGCTGTTATAGTTTCTGACTGTAAAAATATCTCAGGAACTGTTCTTCCTGTTAAAGGGAATGTGTAAAAGTTGCAACTGTGGTAGAAAGTTTTCTCTGTATTTGATGGATTTATTTTTATTCTTCTGTAAATAATTTCTGAGCTCAAAATTCTGGGGGGCTTAGGCAAATACAGAAAAACTAGATATTTTTAAATCCCTTAACAGTCCTGTCAATGTTGCTGTGCCAATAGACAGACCTAGAGATATCTATAGCATCTCTTATGTTTTAATATTGAAAATAGTTGGTAAATATTGACTGTGTCCACAGCACCAAAGATTTTTGAGATGTGCTTTTAAATGGAGATTACTGTACAGGAGAGAAAAAAACAATCAGTCAGGCTCTCCAATCCATTTGAATTGCATGTGGGGAATAGATGTAAAAGAATTCTCAGCTTGTTCTTTGTATAATGGCCTATGGTGCATAAGACCACGGTATTGCTTTGCATTAATGTTTTATGTTTTACCATCTGCAAACGAGTAATTGCAAAGCTCAATTTCTTTAGCAAACTATTGCTATTAAAAGATTTGTGACACAGAACCACTTCAGCTTAATTTGTGTTTATTAACCACAGTATATTGTTGTAAACTGGATTGGATTTGTCATTTTACTTGCTCACTGATATACAGAGTTGCATTAAACATTAGTGAAACAGACTCACTCCCATTATCTCACTGGTGATGAACTTGCTCATTCAGTTGCATCCTGTACCGTTTGGTCTCTGTGCAGATCTCTGAAAATCATAGAATCATAGAACTATCAGGTTGGAAGAGACCCACCAGATTATCGAGTCCAACTGTTCCTATCAAACACTAAACTATGACCCTCAGCACTTTGTCCACCTGTGCCTTAAACACCTCCAGGGAAGGTGAATCAACCACCTCCCTGGGTAGCCTGTTCCAGTGCCCACTGACCCTTTCTGTGAAAATTTGTTTCCTGATGTTCAGCCTAAACCTCCCCTGGCAGAGCTTGAGGCCATTCCCTCTTGTCCTGTCCCCTGTCACTTGGGAGAAAAGGCCAGCTCCCTCCTCTCTACAACCTCCCTTCAGGTAGTTATAGAGAGCAATGAGACCTCCCCTCAGCCTCCTCTTCTCCAGGCTAAACAACCCCAGCTCTCTCAGCTGTTCCTCATCAGAAAGCTTCTATTCAAACACCTAAACTTGGGCTTAGGGGTCAGGCTTCAGGTGTCCTTTTTTAAAACTTTGACCCTACAGCTTCAGAAATAAACGCTTAATTTCTTGGCAAAGTTTAACTTTGTCTATGAAAATTAGAATATGGTATTATTAACATTGGGTTTGGTGACATTATGACTGGATGTTGCTAGCTCACATAAGTGTTCAGGGGCTAAATCATATGCTTCCCAGTACCTGTATTGCTCTCAGACCATCTACTCAATGTAGTTATTGTTCATTTTATCAGAAGATAGGTGTGCATAAAAAGAAATTGAAGAGTTCTCTCCACAGCAGATATGAACTCTAGCACAGAGTCATAGGTTGGTTGATGTAGGAAGCAACCTCTGAAGATCATCTGCTTCCACCCCTCTGCTCAAAGCTGAGTCAGCTAGAGCAAGTTGCCCAAGACCATGTCCAGTTAGATTTTCAATATCTTCAACATCAGTAATATCTTTATAACGATAGTAAAAAAGATTTAAAATTACCAGAAATTTACACCGGAAATACCAGGTTAAAAGATACAAATAAATGACTGCATTTTTTGTGTGGACATAACCTCTTTTTGTCTAAGCTAAGCCTCGCTGACTCTATATGCTTAGTTCAGACACTGGCTATGTCTCACTAAAGCTGTTCTTGTCATCTTAATTCACGTAAGTATTTCTGATGACCAGATGCTAAGGAGTTGTTATAGTGCCTTCCCTTCAACAATTTAGAAGATAGAGCTTCCAAACAATGTCTCATATGACTAAAATGATGTTCTTATTAAAAACACAGATTAAAAAGAAATGGTTAGTAGTATTTTAAGAATGGTATTTTGGCACAAAAAATTAAAATGATATTGCACTTGTCAAGGACGTGGACCTGAGAAGGTTGTATATGAACCAACTCAGGTGGTTTTATACTGTGCCTTAGGATCTGGGTAAGTAAAGTGAGACCCAAGTCGGGGGGTTCCCAGGCAAAGGCCATGAAAGCTGTCAGGTGCTCCTGCCTGGACAGCTTTGTCTGAGGTGGTAGGGATGGTATCTAAGAAAGTTGTCACTAATTCAGGATGCTGCAGCATGTTTTTTCAACCTTAGAGTTATGATATACTGCACACAGCAACCTGTCCCATGCTCTGCATGAGCTTCTTTTAACAATTTGAAGTAGATCTAACATCTGAGCCTTTATCTGGAATGTGTGCTGGATGACCTAAGTCCTGGATAGCCAAATATTTGTTCAGCATTGCAGGCAGATCACTGTAGCTGACAGGTCCTTTCCTCTGATATTACAGAGCCCTCTGGCAGAGCTCTAACACACATCTTGCTGGAGTATGATCTTCGAAGGGAAACAGTCAAAACCTGTAAGGTGACCTTACCTATGAACAACTGCTATTACGAATACTCTCTTACAGTAGAAAAACCATTTTTTTGGTCATTACCACCTTAAATATTAAATATCTACAAACTCTCCTCCAAGTCCTGTACAGTAGGCTCAGTCTTGCAAGTAAATCAGTCCAGCTGCTCCCAGACCTGGAGGCGGTGTGTCTGCACAGCGCTCCATATGCAGGGATAGCAGCTCATTAGTGTGAGCTCAGGTGGCTGTGTGTGCAGTGAACTGCAGAGCAGAGCTGTGTCCTTGGATGCCGTGGTGTCCTGCAACTCCAGAGTTGCATAAACTTTCCCAATGCTTATCTTGGCATCCCTTTGTTTAAGAGTTGTGTGTATCTGGGGATAACTTGTACCAAAGCCCCTAATTAATGGCTTTAGAATTAACTGTTAAGATATTCCTTTGATTAGAAGAGAATTGCCACTTCCTCTCTGCTAAGGTACAACTAATATGTTCATTGTTTATCTACCTGGAGAGATTAAGCAAAGCATGTATAAGACAAACAAATCTTTATTAGGATTTTATACAAAAAAACTTTTCTGAAGCAGGGTTGCAGCACAGCAATTTTAATTAGTTTCCAAAAATGCTTCCAATTAACACCCCCAATGTTTACTTTTTAGCTATGGAGAAGATTCACTCACATGCAAACAAAAAAAAGGGAATCTGAAGTTTTCACATGCAGCTTAGCAAAAAGACTGAGAGTAACTTCTTCTGAATTGATGTCTTCTAGAGTTTCAAAAGATTATTTGCTTGTCCTATCTATTAGGTTTGGGGGTTTGATGTTTTTCTGAATGGTGTATTGGAGGAAAAAAACATCTGCCGAGTTTTAAACTGAGATGTTATGAAACCTACTAGCTCTCTGTATTTTAATTGTTTTAATTGTCCTGATTTGGCTGTGATGAAAGACAGAAACATTTATTAGTCTCCAGTTTGCAATAGTTGAACTGTGACAACTTCTTGTTTACCTCTTCAAACATTTTGTTTTTCTATGTCTACAACATTTTCTGGAGTTTCGTATTTTCCTCATCAAGTTCCCTAATTGGAATTGCAGCATGCGTTTAGTTTTCCTGTTCTTCGTGTGAGCTGCAAGTGTAGCTCTGGTAGCAAACCCTGCCAGTTCCTTTGATGCCAGCTTTGCAAATAGCTCTTCTGATGAGTGTGTAGAATTCTTCAGTGGAAGAATTGTGCAGGATGGAAATGGTCAAGGACTATATAAAACTGAGGCACCTTAATGTACAATGTCAAAGATTTGCATGGCAATAAATTAGGTGTAATTAAACTCCAACTTTAGTAAGCGGTTGTGTTATTATGTAGACTTTTTTGTGCTTTATCAACTGAAGCAGAAGCTAGCCAGTGCTAGTAGGGCAGTGAACATCAAGGCAGCACTCTCCTTGGATTTGGTCAGATGAAAAGTAACCAGCTGGTTCATCTCATGGATGAGGTGACAGTCTTGGGATCAAGGTGGAGTCCAAAATGCCCATGTTATTTTGATTTGTCTTGACTTCCCCAGCATGGTACTGTGGCTGTAATTGAAATCTCCGCTGTTGGTGACAGAAGGTGAGAACTTGGGAACATGTATCAGGTTGGCTGTGTGACGTTCATTTACTGCTCTGATTCACAAAATGTCACACAAGTTTTCTGTTAACTTGCAGTTAATTTAGGCTGCCTGGATCTTTCCAACATAGGTAGCATGGGCATGTTTGCTATGCAAAGTACAACTGTAACATCTCCTATCAGGGCAGGTTTAGAAAGGGAGGTGATATGAGGCCCTTGAAGATGGAAGAGTCACATGCCTTGAGGAGCTCTTTGCTTTTCAGCTTTCTAAGGCATTTTGGGCTTTAGAAAGTTAACCAAAATTTCTTCAGATGTTGCTCAGGATTTTAAAGATTTAGTTATTAATTATAATTCTGAAAGCAGTTGTAACCTTCTAGAGCAGTCTCCTCCTGCGACATAGTAATAAGAGTATAGCTGTATAATAGCCGTTTAGGGTTAACTGAGATGAATGCCATGTAGGAAAAAGAGATCATTACCCTATCTGAAGTTGTCAAGTGGTTTTCAGTATCACATATTGCAATATGCAGACAAGGTAGAAATTTAATGTTCTTAGTTGGAGAGAATTTAATCATGGAATTTCATTATGAAATTTAGCTGTGCATGAAGCATTTTTTGAAGATGCTAAAAGGTTTAAATCTGATAAGTCAGACAGTAACTAGTCTGAAAAATGTCAATGTGCTGCAAATCAAATTGCAAGTTATTGCAAATCAAAATCCAGTCCAAGAAAATTAGCCTATATCTGTGCAAAGTCATTATTCACAATGGAAGGTCAAATAGTGTGCTGGAAAAATGGATAGGAGGTGATAGTTTCAAGACTTTGAATCTCTGTAATAAATGGAGTCTGGTAGGTTCATGGTGCTACAGACCACATCATGCTGGCTAAGTGAGATACAGGCAGTGTTTAGTGCTAACGGTCCTTTGTGAAAAGATCTCCTGAAAAAGACCTTAAAATTCCCAAGCAGTATTTTATATAAATGTCAGAATTCAGAATTACAATTCGCGTAAGAAATAATAGTGTCAGTAAAAATTATGCCAGAAGATTTTCATGAAGTCATTTAAATTTGCTGCATTTATTGGGAAAATGAAGCTATTGGGAAAATGTGGTAGGGGAGTTCCTGGGTGCGTAATTTTCTACATGAACATTGGTTGTGACACATCCTGAGTTGTACTTGCTCAGCAGCAGCTGATGGGTCCTGACAGTCTCTCTGCTTTGACCACATATGTAAAAATGTTGCTTTAGAAGGTAAATTTTGAAGAGTTAAAATTAAATGACAAAAAACTAATGAGAAAGGAAACAAACTAATATTAAAGTAATCTTTCCCAGAATGCAAACATTGAACAAAGCTGTTGTAATATATCAAAATATTAGTAAGAGAAACTGTAATTCAAAAACATTTTTTCTGGACCCTTGTTTGCCTAATATGCAATGAAAAAAGGATGTTAGAAGTTATTTAAACATTTGTGTTCAATTTAGGCACTGTCTTCACCTGTGAGAATTTTCTGTAGTGGGATCTCCCAAGTTCAAAGTCACTTCAGTGCCCACTTCAGTTTCTGCTTTTGATTTCAGTCTGTTTTCTGTTATTGTTAGCATCTCACAAGCTGCTGTGCTCAGCAGTGTCAGGTGTTGATGCCTGACGGATTCAGATAGGGGACTGCTACCTGCTGAGTCCTGGACACCAAGTTGAGAAATACCGTGTGTCTCCTCTTGTGTTTCTTAGCCAGCGCCAGCCAGCTCAGCTAACAAGATGAGAACTTGAACTGATAGGCAGACTGCTTCCTCTACTCTGGAGCAGGTACTGTCCTTCCCTGGTGGTTCCAACCATCTGCAACGTAAAGCAACAACCTGGAGCAGCCCACTCACCTGAGCCTCCAGCTGCTCACTCGGGTGTCATTCGAGGAGGGAGAGCTGGAGTCAGTGGAATTCTGTTGTATCTCTCTACACTGAAAAGACACTTTTACTGCTCATAATGTCAAAAAAGGTTGACACTGCTGCTGGTTGGTTTTGCAGGAAAGGCAAAGTTGGTGTGTTCCTCTGAGTATGTTTTATGCAGGCAAGGTTTCCAGCCTGCAGGGAGGTGTACTAATAGCCACATTAACATATTTTAGTTTTAAAATAACATGTTCCTAGCTAAGCAGGGTTTAACCAAATCCTTCCCAGACTGCAGTAGTATGCTACTAATAATACTATTACTGTAGCGTGAATTGAAATGTTTATAGGAATTTTAGTTTTAAATTATGACTTGGGTTATTTTTAATGCGTTGCCATTTTTTCAGAGAACTTAAGGGTCACTGCTACTGTCCGTCACATGTTTCTGATACAAAAAGGCAGGACATGAACAACAATTGTAAAATAACAATTAAAATCCAAACATTTCTTTAAAACTAATGGATAGGTTGTGATTAGATGCCTACAGAGAAATTTTCCTTAATAGCTAATGAAATATTTGGAATAATTTGTTGCATGCTGTTACATTTCATCTAAAGATACAAATTGTATGCTATTTTGTTCTTTTTAATGTTTTAGGAAGCGGTAAATGATATACTAGTATAATAAGCAGCCTTTTGCTTGGTGACCATATATACTGGATTTGGAGGTTTTCCACAGCTACCACATGGCATGGTCCCAGCACTGTGTTACTCCTAAGGAGTAATCAAATATGCTGGGAAAGAAATAAGCCAGAATTTGTTGCTTTAATTTGAAAATGTACATTGTGGATTCTTCCAAGAAACCAATTTCTATCTTTAGATAGAAGCAAATCCTTCACCTTGTATGCTACTGAAACCAGATTATTTCTGATTTGAAAGGGTGCTTTACTGGAGTAAGAACTGTTTGGATATTGTAACTTCCAAGTTATTAAAAAGCTGTGAATTGGAAATCATGACTTCAACAGCACAGTAGACACTTATCAGATAGTCCCAAATGATCTTGGCATTAGTGAGATGACAAAATTCATCAAGACTACACGTAGTACAAGGACATATGAGAGCTGGCTTTTACAGGGGCTAACCTACCTTGCTCTTGCTGCATCTCTGATGTTATGTTCAGGGCCTGGGCATATAACATTTTTTCTGGAAAGTTCTCATTGACTTTGGGGATATCAGTATTTCAACCTGTAAAATTTTTATTTGCAAATGATATTATCTGACCTATTCCTGTTTACATTGCCAGCAGTACATTAGCCATTAGAATAATGAACAAAATTTGTTCGTATTGGTATGATTTGCCTTCTTTTTTTTGTGCTGTCCGTTGACAGAAACGTCTTGTCTGAGTGCAGCTAGGCTGATTTAAAAACATAGTCCTTGTTGTGAACTAGTCCCATCTGCCAAAAGGAGCACTCCTGCCCAGGCAGGCTGTATTTCTCCGTGATGTACTGGGTGCTGTATTTCTATTACTGTGGTGAATTGTATTCTGCTAGTGTCAATCCACCTTTGAAAGGAGAAAATAGAAACAGATCACGCAACATGGTCACAGGTAGTCAAGAAGACAATATTTTTGACCTGGAACATGGACAGAACATTTTGCATCTGATGTGTAAGAGTTCTCTGGTAGAGTAAGAGCCACTCATTCAAAAGAGGATCTGGCAACTCTACAGTTGAAACAAGTTAAAAGAAACGCACCACAGAAGCTTGGGTTTTTTTGTTTGTGGTTTTTTTTTTTTCTTTTCCTAACTGCAGTTAGATTTTTAGACGACATTCATAAAAGGAGGAATAGTGTTATTGCTGTCCTGACTGTCGAGAACGGTCTCACAGTATCATCAGGTTTAGTGCATGCTAGCTACTCTCTTGCTGCCAGGGAATTCTGTCTGTGCAGCGGGTATAAAGTTGGATTCTCATTTCTGATATAAAGTAATATTTTCATAAAAACCCATGGAGCATGCTAGGCTAAATCTCATTTATTAAAAACAAATTCAAACCCCATCCTTTAATGCTCTCTGGCATTCTTTTAAATAACTCTCTAATAATGAATGATATTTTTAATATTGTTTAATTGGACCTGCTTTGAGTTAGGGCTTGGATTGCAGAGGTCCCTTCTGTCCAGAAGGATTCTGTGATTACTTTGTTTCTTCTTCCTTTTATAGTCCTCTTATCAGTTTACTTGCTGTTAGAGAGAGGTTTGATCCAGAGAGGAATATAAGCAGCTCTGTTCCATACATTTCTAACTGCGTATTTGCATATTCCATTTTTAATGCAACTTACATGACTGATTTACTCTGAATCCACTCCAGAAATAAAGTAGTTACAGTTGGACTATTGTGTTTTAATTGGCAGTTTCCTTTTCCTTATGAATCTGTTATCATAACATGAATTACCACGCTGTTTCTTGGAGTAATGATTATTTATCAAGATTACAGTACAGCAAGCTGCTTGCTGTGTCTTATGGTTATAGAAGTACCGAGTATTTCTAATGTGCTCTTCAGAATGTATATTTCTAGATTTATACAGTCTGCTTGACTGTGTTCAGACATTTAGGTGTTTGGTTTTTTTCTGAATAGTGATTTTTTTGTTCCACACAAATCCAAAAAATAGATTAGAATTAAATACGGTATATTGAAAATAAAAGCCACTTAGATTAGTAGAAACAGCTGCTGTGCAGCTGGGATTAGAATGCATTTCCATGGCACTTTAACATTTAAAGATCATTTTACAAATGAATCCAGGAATACCAAGTAATAAAATTATGAGCTCAGAATTTTGGCAGTGGTTATTTCAGCAGTGCATTGTATTCATTGTGTCCCCTCTAATGCATGATTTGGTGCTTTTATAGAATCATAGAACAACCAGGTTGGAAGAGACCCACCAGATCATCGAGTCCAACCGTTCCTATCAAACACTAATTAGTTAGTTAGAACTAATTAGTTAGAACTAATTAGTTCTTAATTTATGGCCCCTTTCTGAAACTGCTCTATCCAAATAAACATCAGAACTCTTTCTTGCATCAGATATGATGTGGCAATCTGATTACAGTCATAGTGCTTGTTCCTGACCAGGTTAACCATTGTTGTGATCATGTTGTTGTACTGTAGTATATCCAGTAACAGTCCCTAAATGGGAAGCAGTCATACACAGTAAACTGGGGTGGAATGCTGTTCCTGCTGAGATGGGATTTGGGAGACCCAGGCTCTGTTCCTCCCCAGCTGCAACTTGTGGTGTGAACTTGCAGATTCATCTTGCAAAGTGTTGCAAGACACTATGCTGCTAGAATCTGATGTCACGTTAAGGAGGTGAGAATTGGACAGATGGGTCCTCCTGTCAAGTCACAAGGTTCAAGGGATGACCTCCTTGCTTTCTAGATGCCCCTCAGAGAGGATGCCTAGTTGCAACTGGATGAAATCTCTAGTCTATGACTTGGTTGACAGTTTATGACTAAAGGGTTATGTGTGTGTGCTTGTAAGTATTTTTGCCACAAGTAAGAATCTGATTACCTATAAGAGTCTTCTTAAATACTGGTATAAAAAGGGTTAATACGTCTGGTTTGCAGCTGCTTGCAGCAATGTCCATCAGAGATACAATCTCACAATGCTGGAGACAGTAAGTAATTTAATTCAAGAGACAAATTAAAACAAATTCAGGATTGCCTTGATAAATTCACTTGCTGCATTAGCACTTAACCACTTATAACTGGTTAATACTTAGCGCATATATATATATATATATATACACACACACATAAAACAAGTAACAATAAAAAACTTGAGTTAGTAGGTATTTTCCTGGGGAAATGTCTGACAGAACCAGAGGTGTGCAGTTCTTACCAAGACATTTCTTCTTGGTGGAGGAAGAGAGATCCAGGCCCATTGACCCATCCATCAGGTAAAGCGGTCATCTTTTCTTCTCTCAAAAAAAGGATTTTCAGGTATCAGTTTTCTATCTTTTGAAAACCTTTTGGCACCTCTTGGCAAAGTGAGGACAAAATCAGTTAATTTGTGTTATTGGCCCTTGGCGAGGCGGCTTGTGTTGTCAGAAGTGGGGACTCTGCTGTTCATCATAAATTGTCCATTGCCTGCCACTTCCTTTGCCAACCGCCTCGTTTGCAAAAACCAAGCTTATTTTGCAGAAACAAGATCACCTTTGCTGACTCCCAGTGCCACAGGGCCTAGTCAGTGCATTTATAGTACATGGGGGCTTGGTGATACTTACGACAGGGTGTACCTTATGACAGAAATTGAGTACTTTCTTTGAACAGTACTCAATATATAATAGAAGAGAAATAAAAGGGGTTTACAACCGTTATTATAAAGACATCACTACAAGATAATAGTACTACAAAAAAGTAACAGACGTAATATTTCTTTCTCCAGTATCCCCCTCCTCCATAACAGGATGTTCAGCTGCCACATGTTCCAAAATATGATTTTCTGTTTTCTTCCTGTACTGTGGGATTTATTAAGATGCAGCAATATTTCTAGGTAGGACTTAATGATCTAGAGGATGATATCCCACTTTCATGGTTGGGATTGGAACTATGCATCATTTAGGAAAAAACCCAAAATATACCCAAGTTGGGTATGTGTCTGTTAAATAACTCAAGGAATAGCTGCTGGCACAGGTCTCTTCTGCAAAGCTGGTTTTCTGTTGAGAGGAGTGCTAGTTTACTGATTAGTGCTCTGAAGTGGGATTATTTGCTGATACATGGTTCTTGTGGTGTCAGATTCTGAGGACCTTACAGCTGGGAAAAGGATTCAGTGGTGTGCACCTAATCTCTTTCTGTGTATAGAAATGATGTTTGTGAGAGGACCTGAGAATGGATCAAAGCAGCTCCCATCAAACAAGCAATGTGTGCTTCCCACTCTGCAGTACTGGATTCCCCATGGCAATTGAAAGGGCATGTATGTGTTTGTAGGGGCTGAGAGGGGAAAAGTGCACTTTTTTCTCCCTTTTTTTTGTGGGAGAAGGGTGCTGTTCATGAGCTAGGCTAAGGAAATCCTTGGCTTGTAGTCTGAGGTGTGAACTGCAATGAATTGCCATAGGCCTCATTTACCTTAATAGACCTGGGAGATTTGGCAGCAGCTGAGATTTTGGATTGCTAAATATAGGGGTTGTGACCATGAAAGGTCATTGCGCTATCTGGCTTTACATGTGGATAGCCTGAACTTCTGAGATTAGATTATGCATCTCTGTCAACAGTACAAGTTAGGTATAAGTAATGGAGGAGGAGGACTGTACTGCTTTTTTGGTTTTGAGGTCTGTTCAAATCAATTCTTTGCATAGTGGTAATTTCTCTTGGGTGATTTATCTATTACTAGATAACATAAGGTTATTAAATACGTTTGTACAGCAACCCCTTGTTATCTGTTTGTGCATTGTTGCCCTCAGTTGCTAACATTCTATATACACATGTGCATTACAAATGATATGCCTCTATCTGGTTATAAATGTTTTCCATTTGGAATTATCTCCTTCTGCTACAGAGATGAGAGGTGTTCACTTGAGCATGAAAGATAATGGGCCAGAGGAAAGCAAAATAAAAATTACGGAACACTGAGCTGCATACAAAATAAGTGACATTATCTGATAGGTTTGTACATTAGATTAAATGTGGCAAGAAGTTTTGCTTACATGCCTAGTTCATGCCATGAATTCAAGTTATTGCATGAACTCAGGCTGTATACCTGCAGAGTAACTGAGAGGGAAGAGAGGGTAGTTTATGGCACCAAACCTGGTATAAGCCTGACTTTATTTGCCAGAAAAACAGTTAGCTACGTTAATAAATTCTGGTTTTCTAAAACCTATGGAAAGGTTATTGGAAGAGTGGAAAAGCAGCTCGTCCTGTTCCTAAGACTTTGGCCCACAAATAATTGGATAAAGAAGATGGAAAAATCTTGGTTTAGAATTAATTAGTGTGTGCACATTCTGTGTTTTCGCCACTTTATTTGCCTTTCATGCAGAAGCAAGATGTACCTGATGAGATGCTTCTAGTATAGCAGCAACTCCCCTCACGTGCTAACTTCTTGTGCTCTGCCAGTTGGCTGTTTTGCCTTGGTGCAGGGCAGTGAATCCCATTCTGTTGCACAGGTCATTCAGGAAGGCCTTGGGACCCTTGCTGGGAGCAATTTGACCAGTTGTCTGTTGGGTCTGAGACAGGTAGTAGCTCCTCTGTGTTCCTGCAGAAGCTGTAATGATTTGCCTTTAAGTGTCCTTTATGATCCAAGAAAATATTGGTGCTTTACTTTGATGACCAGAGTGTGCCTCTAGGCAGCTCAATGAACACACAAAGCTAGAACATAAAAATAATGAATTGTCAGGATTTTGCCCCTTTCATATAACATTGTTGATCTGCAATTTCTGGCACAGAGAGGATGATTGCTATGTTAAACCTCATTCTTTGTTGAAGAAGAATATACCTTCACTGCAAAAAAAGGCCACATTTGTGCCAGGTGCTAAGGTTAAAGAGGGACGTGGTAATTCTTTGGACTTTGACATGGAAATAATTTTTTCCTTGAAGGTGGAAGCACAAGACTTGTGGAGATAGCAAAAACATCCAGTGTGTTTTCTGCTGCACCAAAGTCAACAGGGAATGTTAGGCTTTAGAAAATGCATAAAGTTGAGAATGCAATTATTCATTTAATTAGTATTTTACCTCTATTGGAACTTAAAGCTAAGAACACTTTAAAAAAAGTCAGCCAAATGCGTCTGTCTCAGTGAAGCACAAGTGTCAGACTTTACAAATGTAATTGTTCTGAGAGATGGGAGGACTCATTTAAGCACTCAGAATGGGAGCACATTAAAGCATGAAAGTTATTGAAAGTGAGGCTTAATTGACTGTTCTTTAAGCTACTTCTGTATGAACACGAGGCAGTCATTTATTATTTCTGACAGAGCTGTATCAATAACTTTGACATTTGAAATCTGGGGACAGATCCACAGCTGCTGTGGGACACTGGAGTCCCACAGTGCTAAGACACCTTACATCATTGAGCCTGATATCTTCCCAACTTAGGGAGGGTAGAGGCATACAAAACTTAGGCTATTTGCATGTGACTGGATGAAGAGCATGATATGTAGATACTTTTCCTTCTGAGAAACAACTCAAGACATATGTGGAAATCTTTTCTGTATTGTGTGGCCTGCCATGCTACACCAACATTCAGAGAGGAGGCAAGAATGCGGTCCAGATGGCCCTCTGGGCTAGGAATGGCCACTGGCACAAGACAAACAAGCGACAGTATTGCAAGGAGAGTACTTACATTGCTCTCTCAAACCCACCATTCCCTCAGACCCTGAAAGGAAGATGGCTTGTGAAGGGCTTTTGCTGATCCTTTCACATAGTCTCTGTAGGTGTGGGATGGCTGATGTCTTCTGACTCCTTATGCTCCCTGTCTCCATCCTGCCCTGCTTCTGTCCCTTTCTAAGAAAGCAAAGTTGCATGAATTCCTTAGCACTGCTTTGTTGCACTGAATAGGGAAACCTGACAAGCAAAATCTTTGTGGATTTGTTAAAAACAAACAACCCCTTAGAAGTATTGGAACTTAATTATGTTAATATTAAACATAATTATGGCACAGTAATCATGTTTCCTACATTTATGAGAGTTGTGCTGTGTTTTCCAAACATCTATACCGTGTAGAGACAGGTGGTGGAGTGCAATGTTTCCAAATGCCAGATCCAGCATCATTTTCCCATTCCATATCTGGCTGCCCTTTCTCTCCAGTTGCAGATACTCATTCAGCTTAGTCAAATTGAGTCCTTATTTGAGAGATTCTGTGCTGAAAGGCAAACACATCTATCTTTATAAGCCTGTTTGTTTCCATAATTAGAAACAAATCAACAGTGTATTGAAGATGACACATTTGTTCATTCCTTCTCTTCTCCCTATGGTGGCATAAAGCACTGAAGCACAATAATTAATGAAAAAGAATGTTTATTATTCAGGCAACGTATCTGAAGTGGAAAAAAACAGCATAGGTTAAAAATATATTGCTGAAGACCATCAGTGCCACCACAAATTGTATGATCAGGTCTAGGGGGAGAGTCCCACCATTCAGTCCGGTTGGACAGGGTGCTCTAAAACTGTCAAAGGCAATTGAACTCAGATTTCTCACGTAAAACGCAGGAAAATGTGGTATGCATGAAAAAAAAACCCCACAACCCTGACTTAAGTGTCCTAGGGCATCTTTAATGTTCTGCTCAAAATAGTGACTTTTTTTAGCTTCATTTACATGTCTGCTGTGGCTGAGTGAAAATGATGCTTTTTTTTTTTTAAGTAGACTTTTCTTTGGGGAGAGCCTGACCAATAGGTTTTGTATAACAAAGGGTGCACATAATGCTCTGCTCAGCACTCTGCCTTTGCAAAGCAAGGCCAATATGCTTTAAATAACAAAGACCAGAAAATGCCTGACAACAAAATACTGCTTTGTCTCCTGTGGATATGTTACAGAGTAAGTGACTGCTCGTGGTCCAGTATCGAAGATTAGGTAAAATACATCACTTTCCTCCACCTCATGAGGCTGATACTGAAGTCCAGGGAAGGATTCTTCCATACTGACTAATCATGGATGAGCCTCCAAGTTTCCCCCAAGACTCTCTCAGGCCAGTCACTTTATTTGCAAAAAGCTACTGTGTAACCAGAGCATTATTAGTGTTTACTACCTAGTAAATGTAACAGTCCAACCATTCCTATCAAACAGTAAACCACGCCCCTTAGCACCTCATCCACCTGTGCCTTAAACACCTCCAGGGAAGGTGAATCAACCACCTCCCTGGGTAGCCTCTTCCAATGCTTAATGACCCTTTCTGTGAAAAATTTTTTCCTGATCTTCAGCCTAAACCTCCCCTGGCAGAGCTTGAGGCCATTCCCTCTTGTCCTGTAACTTGTCACTTGGGAGAAGAGGCCATTACCCTCCTCTCTATAACCTCCTTTCAGGTAGTTGTAGAGAGCAATGAGGTCTCCTCTCAGCCTCCTCTTCTCCAGGCTGAACAACCCCAGCTCTCTCAGCCGTTCCTCATAAGGCCTGTTCTCCAGCCCCTTCACCAGCTTCGCCAGCTATGGAAAAGATTTTGTGTTTACTTAAACTTCTAAAGTCAGTCCACATTAGAAAAACTATATGACAGGACTAGAATAGCCTGCTTGCTAAAAACAGGTGGTTGGGAGAACAGTAACTTTATCAAGCGTACTGATTTTGAAGTCCTTGATTAGAGCCTGCTTTCCTTTTATGTATTTTATACTCAGTGGTGATGCTGCATTGTTGGTGCAAATAAAGCTTCCTAGTATTGCAAATCTGTGAATAGCCACTTGCACTTAGAGCAAAGCTTTGATCTTCATGTTTTGGTATTCACTCTCTACAACGCTACATTTTTGGGAATTGCACTATTTTTAGATTAGCACAATTTCAGGTACATAAAAGTCTTCTTTTGAATTTAAAGTGCTGTTAGCTAGTGGTTGATTTGATAGTTTTGTGCTACAAATCTCTGTGTGTTAGGGGATGAACAGTGAGAATGTGTTTGCACAGGCATGATAGAAAGCCTGAATATGATATTTTGACTTTATAGGAAAAATGGTATATTGATCAATACACAGCAGATCTGTTACAAAGTAGAATAGTGTTCTGTGCTCTCTGTGTTACTGTCTCATATTGTTTATTTAGGGTAATGCAGGCACAGATAAACAATAACTGATATTGGTAATATAATACGGGATATTCTAGGAATATATGATATCCGTTCATAAAATATAGCTGTAGTTGAAGTTCTGTGATGGACATGGTCATCAGATAATTTCTTTTAAATCCTTTTTCTTTATGAAAATCTGTAAGTATCAGAACCTTTACTTTTGCTTCCATGAAGAGAATTCACTTATGCAAAGGTATGGGGCATGCCCAGGCTTTAAATGCGAGTGGAACCAGCTGCAAAAGCATCACACCTGGTGGCTGCCTGAGAGTCTTCACAGACGGGTGAATTTAAGAAGTCTTTGTACTTGACTGTTATGCTATTTCTTCCATATCCTCAGACAAGTAGGTCAGCTAAGGTCATACGAGTTTTAACAGTCTTCAGACTAGAGAACCCCTCAAGAAACAGCTCTGTTAAATTCTTTGTCAGCCTTAAGAGAGGGCACATCCACCTCCTTTTCAAGGAAGAACATTTATTGTGCCTAATAAAGTCAGCTTGCTGTTAACTTTCTGTTGCATTAACCGTTCTAGTGTGCATATTGTCCAGATCTGTTTGAGGAGACCAGTTCACAGAGCAACTGGTTTACCATATTGAGCATCTAGCTGGGCTCAGTGCAGAAATGTCCCCCTTGCGCATAGCTGGGAGAAGATTTCACCACTACTGCCCATGAGACACAAGAAGCCTTATTGCTTAGGTTTAAAGGAAAAAACCTGTGTTATTTTATTGGGAAGCAGTTTGGTTTTGCTCCTCCCTCTGCTGGGCCCTGGTGTCATCCCTTGTCTGATGTAACCTCCCCTCAAGCTCAGTGCCCCAGGGTGTGAGGTGCTCGCCAATGCAGAGTAAATGACAACTGTTATTCTCTGGACTTTAAAGTCTATTTAGACTGAAAAGGAGCAATAGACGTGATCCCATTCTGCAGGTGGGGAATTGATTATGGAGAAATTAAATGGTTTGCTCAAGATTTCACAGTAAGGGCTAGGTAGCATTTAACTTTTAATGCAGATTTGACTATATCCAGTTTAACGTTGTAACCACGGGAGCAGTATTCTGCATCACAGCAAAGACATTTCTAGAGTTGTAGAGAGATTTGGAAGAAAAGGATTTTAATAACACCAAGTCAATTCTGAGTGTTTCCATAGCATAAATAGAATGTAGCAATGCTAATAAAGAATAGTAGTGAACAGTGTTTGCAGTTAACAGTGATAGTGAACAGCATATTTCAGCTTGACCTATTGCATTTTCTCAAGCAATGATATGATAGCTGTTGATTAAAAAGTTATCATATTTTTATTAGGAAAGAATCTCCTTCAGTACTTTCACTGGTCTCTGTTGTCCTGTGAGAAGAGTATAAGTCTGGAACTTTTCAGTAGAGATAGAAAATAAATGTTGAAGTTTAGATGGAAAAATGGAAAAAGGGTAATTATATAATAAAGTTGTTCTATTCTTACTTTTCTTCTTGAAAAATTGGTACTGAAAGTTCATGGACAATACTTGGGTGTATTTTTCTGGATATATAAGGTAGTTATCTTGTTTGTTGCTACAGTAACATATTCTGCACTTATGTAGCTATGGAACTTTATGATTTAGTACTTGTGTTAATGTTAAACAGTGGCAGGATTCTGATGTCACCTATGCTGAATAGTTACATGTGAGATTTTTTATTCCTATATAATTTATGGTCCTTTTACTCTTTGTTCACCTCATTTTAGGCTTGACTAGTTCAGAATTCTTAGTAGTTAAATGAAAAGGGAGTGTTTCCATGTGCAAAGACTTCCATTTTGCTGAAAGAACAAGTGTTTACACCTTGTTGAGCTGATACTTCTTGCTAACATCTAATTCTATCCTTTCCACAGAAGAACTCAAGGAGAAGCTAAATAAGTATGTTGATGAAGTGAATGCTCATAAGCCTGGTTTCATCAAGGTTGTTCGACACAGCAAACAAGAGGGGCTGATTCGATCTCGAGTTAGTGGATGGAGAGTAGCAACAGCACCAGTGGTCGCACTTTTTGACGCCCATGTGGAATTCAATGTGGGATGGTACATGTCTTCAATTTTTCTGACCAAGGGAGCTTTTCTAAGCACTGTTTATAAATTAATGAATGGTTTTTCTCTTGCATATAGTGAGTGAATTCTGATCTTTTTAATGAAAATCCAGACACAATTGTGGACACAAGCATAAAAACTTTATTTGTGCTGTGTAACATAATCTAGATCCATTTTTATAGTCTGAGTTATGTGCTGGTCTAATTACAATGTATTTAAACTATATTGGAAAAACTGCATATTAAAAACATCCTCTGATAGTGTAGCCCTTTGCCCACAGAGGCAAATTTATCTTCTTTAATTAAAAATATTATGTTACTTTTATGCTCTAAACTGTAAACAAAGAAGTGTCATTTTGGCACTGAGGTTGCAGCTTTGCGCAAAGTAGCACTTAACTAAACCCATGTATTTTAATTTGTTCAGTCCACATTTAATGCCTCTGTTTCTTCTTGAGTAAAAAAAGATGGTAAAAAGACAGGAGCTTCTGTCCTTAGGATAAATTATTATTAGAGTTAATAATAATTAGAATTAATAAATAATAATAATAGAGTTAATCAATGAGAGTTGATCTCGATGTCCTTGGTAATATTGAGAGCCTGAAGTTATCATTATTTGCTAACAAGGCTGTAAATGCTCTACGATATGGAATGACTAATTCTTCCATTCACTAGCTAACATCAAGGTTAATAATAGGGCATCCTAGATAAAATACTGCAGTGTGTTATTTTGGGGCAGACCCTGCTCTGTCAGAACTCCATCTCAGAGCAAAAGGAACTCTGAGTGGGTAACAGCTATAGACTTTGCCCTTTCTGAAGCAGATGGTATAAGCTGCTATTTCCATCAGTGCTCTGCTTCTACTGACATTTCTTTTTCTTTTTTTAGGGCTGAACCAGTGCTCGCTAGGATAAAAGAAGACAGAAAGAGAGTAATTTCTCCATCATTTGATAACATTAAGTATGATAATTTTGAAATAGAGGAGTATCCCCTCTCGGCACAGGGGTTTGACTGGGAGCTGTGGTGCCGATATCTGAACCCTCCTAAGTCATGGTGGAAGCTGGAGAACACAACTGCTCCAATAAGGTAACATGCAACTGTGACCTAGATTAGTGTGTCACTGGCAATGCTCACTTAGATATGACTGATAGTGCATGGTCTCAGCTATGTAAAGGTTTTTCTAACTGTGATATTAAATTAGATGTTAAATTAGTTCAATGTCCTTGAGTTGTCCTCTTCAGCTTTCATCCTTGATCCCTATGCAGTCATCAAGAAAACTGTTGTTTTCAGTGGATCTTTTAATACAGATTTCCTTGTTACTAGCATGGGGTAAAACACATTGCCAGAGTGAAACGGTAGATTGAATGCTCAGCAGCACTGTTTTCTCCAAATGTCTTGTCTGCTATTTCAGTGGTAATGTGCCAGAAACAGAGTTTTCTTTACAAATGCATTATATGAACAGAACTGATCCTGACAGTTGTATTCATTATAGTACTGTCACATAGCTTTACCTCTGTATTAGGTCCTAGGAGTTAATGCTGGCCCACTACTAGAGTGAGAGCAAAAACTATATTAAATCCTTGTTTTGGTGCAATCTAGCTCTGTACTTTCTTATTATGTCTAGAATATTGCTAGACTGGTACAGACCAATACCCTTATGTCTGGGAAAGGAGTAGGTGCCTCTGAATCCCCTTAGCAGCTCTGCTGAGATTCCAGGCCTTTCTTTTGCATTCATAAAAAGGAGGTCACTGGTACCTACAGTCTGGCTCTCTGCAGAAAGAAAGTGGAGACTGTTTTCATTATCTACCAAGCAGAACCTTAAATAGCAATGGCAGTGTAAGGGTGTCATCACTACCAACCAGCTTCCATGCTGATGTAAGGGGTATCTTTCATCTTTTCAGGCAGACAGCTTTTTGCTGGAGTTGTCAGCTTAAAAGACTCCAAACTGCACTGACCTGCACGCTGGTCATTAAAACAGGGCTCAGAACTGGAAAGTAGGAGATGAAAATTCACAGGCTTGCCACAAACACACATAAAAGGAAGGTAATTTCCACTTAATTAGAAATGTTTCTCAGTGTTGATGAACTCCATTAACGTTACAAAAATGCTTTGAAATATGCTGCCGAGTCCTGGAGAGGAAAACATTCCGTATTAATTATGATGACTTTTAAAATTAAAAGTATTTAAACTCCGAATAAAGAGCAAATCTGCTTTTCCAATTCTCTTCTATTTGAAGATTGTAGAGTGAATGTTTGTCCATGTTGGATGTTTAGGTTTGTTCCCTAGACATTTCCATGGCACCTATTATTTGGGTGTGCTACACCGCATGGTGCTGGGTAATTAAAGGAAGCAAACAAAAAAGGCATATGTATTGATAGACGACTTCTATCATGCCTCCAATGTGCTTCTAGAGTTATAACAAAGGGAAGCTGGTACTCTGAAAAATACTTAAAAAACAACACCAAAAGCAAAAGTACTTTGTCATAAAAAAGCATAACATTTGAAGTGACATTAAGTGTTATTTTCTTCATTTATAAATACATGAGAAACATTCTTTCATTGTTATGAAATGGGTACTATAGCACTTTAAGTTAAAGCTGCAAATGTATAATTTCAGTAGAACTGTGCAATTTTTGATTCAGACATCCTATAATCTCTTTGAAAGCAGATGTCTGCCCTTATTGCAGCTTGAGTGTTCACAGTAAATGCAAGATGATTTCCCTTGTACTGCTAATTAATATCCTGTTGTCACCAGAGTTCCTGATACCAGCATAGTAATCGGAAAATAAATGTTTTATTTCTTGCCATTGTGTATGAAAAGGTAGGAGAAAAATGAAATGGCCAAGTTATGCTGTATTCTCCTCCACTGCATCTTATAAAGGTAAAATTGTACACTCTGTGGCTGAACTCTTACCTTCTTAGGTTGCTTCTGCATGGTAAGAGTTGGCTAATTCAGATCATGACATAAATAGAGCTTACAGATTCAGTAAAGTTACGTGTTGGCTCAAGACAATAGTGTTACAGTATGCTGGCAAGGGCAGATATTTCCTTATTCTGTATTGCAAAACCTGATCTGGAAGTAGATACTAAAGAAATAATCTCTTCTTTTACATAAGCTTAGAGACACAATTTTCTTAGCTGTAGATGAACTTGGCTTCTGGTTAAACATACAATACTGGGAATCATTGTGTATCTTTGTTAATTATCACAGACAAGAAACCTGAGGACTTAGGAGGGGCAGAGACTGGAACAGCTGGTGCCTCAGAAAGCTGGGGCTCCTGGATGTAATATTGTTAGCACTGAAATCCTACCTCTTCTGGTGAATCTGAATGTCAAGTCATTTTCAATCCTTTTTCTTTTGATGGTACTTATTTAGTCGCAGAATCAAGAACATTAGAAGACAAAGGAGGATAAATCTGACTTGATGCACTATTTGATCCTGCAATTATAAATATAATCTGATTCTGAATAATAAAATTGTTCATATTCTATCTGCTAATTTTGATTGCTACTGTTCGATTCTTCCAGAAGTCCTGCATTGATTGGATGCTTCATAGTAGATAGAGAATATTTCCAAGAGATTGGCTTACTGGATGAAGGCATGGAAGTATATGGAGGAGAGAATGTGGAGCTTGGAATCAGGGTAAGAAACATAACCAACCCCAATACTGGTGGCTTCCATTTAAAATACAGCTTGCTTTTTATTGTTGAGTGGAAAAAAACAGTCAAAAATGTGTGGATGACAGCATCCAAAGGAGATCCACAGCTCTGTAGTGGTATGAATTGTATTGGAGGAGAGATGGGGGAAAAAGAAGAGCAAAAGCTGCCTATCTTTTTAAAGAACTTATGTAGGACAAGGGTAGAAATACAGAATTTGGTATTATACTATCATTCAAGTAACAGTGCTACAATTATGCAGAGATAATACCTAAAACTCCCTGCTTACCTGTGATCCCAGACTTGGTAAGGAGAATAGTTTCTCATATGGCAAAATGGGAAGAGCTTTCCTAGATCGCTTGGTTTATTTAAGTTTGGTAAAATTACTACACAGCAAACTGGAATATATAGGCATTTATGCACCTTCCCTGTGGAGGAAAATCAAAATTCATAAAGCGCATAAGTGCATATATTTTCTTCATCTATCATGCACTCTTCATCTGTTTACTAGACACAGTATTTGTGTGATTTGTGTACTTCTTTCAGTATCTCTTCACAGCTAAATAGCATTCTGAAAATGCGGTGGTTTTCTGTTTGAGAATCTTTCAGTTTTTTTAGATAAGAGAGAAATTCTTAGATAGATAGATGGCAAGAAAAAAATCTGTGATATGTGTTATAAAATTAAACTCTGAACTATGAAGTGCTATTGGAAGCTTGCATTTCATGCACTTTTTTTGCCAGAATAGCATACTATTATATAACAGAAAAAAAAATAAATAAAAATATAGAATTCCCTGCTGAGGCTGAGAGATATAGCCAAACCCACTCATTTTTACTTCTGGGTTCCTGAAATTCTTTTTCTCCCATCTGTCAGATATAAAATATTATTGCAGCAAGACTGAAGGGGAGGTCCCCTCTCAGTTACAATTGAACACAGTATTAAGGAAAGAGAGATAGATGCAAGATTGCTTGTTTTAATAACACCATTCTCCTCGCTGTGAGGGACAGAGAGATGTCTTCTATTCCCAAAACCTGACTCTGCAGCTTAGCATTGTGATGAAATGAAAATTAGTGTCACTTTGATTTTTCTTTTATTTTTTCAGCTGAAAAAATTGTTGTCTCCTTGTGAGTGCAAGGAATTTTGTCTGGTTTTGTATCATGAAATATATGCTGTCCACTCTGCTATACTTGGCCTTGCAGAAGTTGATTAGGGAGAGTTCTTTGATATGCAAGACCAGAGAGAGAAAGCTCTGCATGACTGAAACTTTGGAGTGGACTGGATCACTGGAATAAGACCCAACAGCACTCTGATTTCTTTATGGCTTTTTGTCAGTCTCCAGGGAAGCAGTGCCTGACCTACATAAAATACTTTCATCTGTAACAGATTGTAGTGTGCAAGGTAGCATAATGTATGCTCCCTCATCTTACTTTATCGTAACTTGGATCTGTGTTCCTGTATATATCAAACCAAATTACTGAACTGTAATGAACAGGATTTTCAGCAGTTTATTACCAACTCCTCTCACAGTTCTCAGCATATCTTATATAATACCAGGCTGAATATAAATGTACAGTGTCATATTAAAGCTTCTGGGAAGTGCAGTTATTACTATTTCTACAGCTTAAAAAGCAAGCTCCTTTCCTTGGCCATCTTCTTCTGGCACACACATAGGGCCATACCCTGCATCTTGGCACAATATAGGTGACTGCTTCAAATATGTTTCTCATTGTATTTAGGGTGATGAGGCACTGGAGCAAGTTGCCCAGAGAAGTAGTTGATACCCCGTCCCTGGAGGTGTTCAAGACCAGGCTGGATGAGGCTTTGAGCAACCTGATCTAGCAGAAGGTGTGGTTGAAACCGCATGATCTTTAGGGTCCCTTTCAACCCAAACTGTTCTATGATTATATGATTATGGTAGGCAGACGTGTCATTCAGGTACATTCCAAGGACTTGTCCCTGGAAGTGCAGCTCCCAGGGGCTGCCTTTCATGTCCTTTAGGTAAGACTACATGGAAAACTGTAGTCAGCAGGTGATTTCAGGCCAGATGATCTGTTTCTGATGCTGAACCACATTTTTGTCCTTGAAGCACCACACAGTCAGTTCTAGATTACTGTCAACTGTGAGGCCTATAATGAATCGCTTAATGAAGACAGTAAACCTTCTGCAAAACCCACATTATGATTACAGTATCAATATAATAAATAATGTTTGTGTTTTAAAGTGGTGCTCTCCAATCCGTGACTACAGATTGCTCACTGTGCTTCATCTTTCATTGCCATTTCCCTTATTTAAGAAGAATCTAGTGTCATCAAGTATTCTGGTCTGTAATGTGCCTTATCATGTAGTGGTGGAGAAGCAAACAATATGTGCTCAAACTAGCCTGATGTCAAGACTAGCCAAGAAGTAGGATATTGTGTATCACATTCTCAGATACGATGGAGTTGATATAGAATCATAGAATCATTAAGGTTGGAAAGATCTCTAAGAACAACCAGCCCAACCATCGGCCCAGCACTACCATGCCTAATCAACTATGTCATGAACTGCTACATCTATGTGTTTTTTGAACGCTTCCAAGGACAGTGATTCCACCACTTCCCTGGGCAGGTTGTTCCAATGCTTCACCACTCTTTTTGTAAAGAAATTTTTTTGCAATATCCAAGTGAAACCTCCCTTGGTACAACTTGAGGCCATTTCTTCCTGTCCTATCACTTGTTACTTGGAAACTTGCATAATGATTTTCATGGTTCAAGTTTCATATAGCCTGTTTCCCATTTTTACAGTATTTAGGCACTGGAAATCTGCCTTTTCATTGGGAAATTTTATGCATAAGCATGTAAGAGCAAACATCTACAGGAACAGAAGAGGTTACTTTCTACTGCAGAAATAACAGCAAGAGTTAGGATCATATGAGCTACCTGTTTATCCTAACCATGTTAGACAGACCGTGGTCTTGATTTTGTTCCAGAGGATGTAAATCTACTATGAGCCAAACTTGTGTGCAGACCAACTGCAGCATCATGTGATGACAGGATAGTAAATAACTATCTCTGTGGCTATGCAGAGGCACTAAGCCTTATTCTTCATTTGCTTTGCTAGCAACTGTATCTTCAGTGTTATGAGATAAGATTTAATCTCCCAGCTGAGATGCTTCTGAGAAGCAAAGTCTACCTATTTAGGATTTCTTTTCATTATAGAAGAGAAACCTCTTGCTGTGTTTTCTAAAATCTTGAAATTGTTTGTTTTCACCAGAACTGATGGGGTTTTCACTGTGCAGGGACAGAAATTAGACCCTGATGAGATGGAGGCTTATCCCAATATCCTCTCCCAGGAGGTTATTTTGTCACCTTATCAGCTGCACAAAGATCTAGTTATTTGTGTTACATGAGTGCAAGAAAATCCCTGGCTATTGGAAACTGTATCTGAAGTATCCGTTGTAAGTAAATTGTAACAAACCACAGAAAACAGGTCTTTGATTGGAGGATTATGCTCTTGATTCTGGTGAATTAGTTCTCTACTCTGCTCCATTCATCTCTAATTTAGTGTATTATTTTAATATCTAAGATTTTTACCCTTGTCTCTGGCTTTGTAATACATTTGTAAAATATTAAACATATACTATTGAATAAATATTAATAGATTTCTGTTGCCTTGAGCTAGAAGCTGACAGATGAGATCAAAATCTGAATCTCTCTGTATTTTCTCCTCAAGCAAATATTTTCTTGCAAAGCTTTTTATTTGCCCCATAAGAAAATAAAGGCAGTCTTGTTAATACAGGATTCTGAGCAGCTAGATTACTTTATCTGGGATTGTGAAAGTTTCATTTACTGAGCCCCAGAATCATTTCCTTAAATTCACATTAGGATGAGCAATGCTTTGTTTTAGTTTGTGTGTAATCATTCCCACTTGTGTGGACTTCAGTGTGCTCTTAAGGGACCGGGTTGCACTAGGACAAACTAGAATCACATTGATTATCCAAGAGACCAAATCAGAACTGTGTTGGTAACTACCTTATAGTGGAAACAAAATGTACATGTAAGGCTGGGGTTTCTCACTGTTAGATTGTACTCAAAGAGTAGTGGTCCATGGCTCAAAGTCCAAATAGAGATCCGTGACAAATGGTGTCTCTCAGGGGTCTGTACTGGGACTGGTGCTGTTTAATATCTTCATCGATGATACTGATGGGGAGATTGAGTGCACCCTCAGCAAATTTGCAGACAACACTGAGCTGAGTGGTGCAGTTGCCACACCAGAAGGACAGGATATCATCCAGAGGGACCTGGACAGGATAGAGAAGTGGGCCTGTGAGAACCTTATGATGTTCAACAAGGCCAAGTGCAAGGTCCTACACCTAGGTTGGGGCAATCCCTGATTTCACTACATGATGGGGGATGACATGATTGAGAGCAGACCTACAGAGAAGGACTTGAGGGTGCTGGTTGATGAGAAGCTCAACATGAGCTGGCAATGTGTGTTTGCAGCCAAGAACGCCAACAGTATCCTGGATTGCATCAAAAGAAGCGTGCCCACCAGGTTGAGGGAAGTGATTCTGCTCCTTCTATTCCTCTCTTGTGAGACCTCATCTGAAGTATTGTGTCCAGTTCTGGAATCCTCAACATAAGAAGGATAAGGAAGTGTTGGAACGGGTCCAGAGGAGGATGACAAAGATGATCAGAGGGCTGGAGTGCCTTGCCTATGAGGACAGGCTGAGGGAGTTGGGGTTGTTCAGCCTGGAAAAGAGAAGGCACAGAGATCTTATAGTGACCTTCCAGTACCTGAAGGGGGCCTACAGGAAAGCTGGAGGTCAAGTGTTTGTAAAGGCTTGTGGTGCTAGGACTAGGGCAATGGGTATAAACTGGAGAGGAGCAGATTTAGAATAGACATTAGGAAGAATTTCTTCACCGTGAGAGTGGTGAGTCACTGGAACAGGTTGCCAAGGGAAGTTGTAGCTGCCCCAACCCTGGAGGTGTTTAAGGCCACGTTGGATGGAGCCTTGGGCAGCCTGATC
The DNA here is from genome assembly GCA_013389865.1 of Piaya cayana. Lineage (NCBI taxonomy): Eukaryota > Metazoa > Chordata > Aves > Cuculiformes > Coccyzidae > Piaya > Piaya cayana. Next base: position 196,894 of record WAAB01020197.1, read on the forward strand.
TAGTGGGATGTCTGTGCCTATGACAGAGGGGTTGGAACTAGATGATCTTTAAGGTCACTTCCAACCCGATCTATTCTATGATTCTATGATTTGGGCTGTGCCCAAACACCCTCAGAGGGTTATGGCTTGCACAGGCAGTGCTTGTACTTACAGAAGCCTCTACAAATCTGGTGCAGTCAATTAGATCATGTGTTAGGTGGTTCTAGCCCTGTTTTCAGTAGGTTTCTTAAAGACCTATTCCAATTCCTCGTTAAGTTAGCAGAAGATTTTCTGTCAAAAACAAGCCTATAGCAATCATTTTGTCTTTTAAAGAAGCCTACATGTCTGATAAAGCTTCCAAATATCTGTTACAATAAAGTAGTTTGTACCACTTCTAGGGATGCCTGAACAAATATTTAGTGATTTGCCTCAGGTTACAGACTAAGTCGTCATCAGTGTCAATGGAATGAAAGCTCAGGCTTTGACTTAGAGTAATTATGTATGTCATGAAGACTTTGTGCTTGCAGATGAATTAATGTTCACAGGGATATAATGGCCCTGTTAAATGGGTAAGAGGAAATTTTGTTAGAGGGTAATAGCTCTTTAAGGAAAAAAGAATGGATGTTGCTCCCACTAAAAAGATATATAAAGACTTTACTTCAGTTGACTCAGGAGAAATGTTGCATTTATAGTTTAGACTGAGTATGGCACGCTGCTTTTACACAGTATATTGCCATAGTGAAATTATTTGTATTTGCAATAAAATAACATTATAATAAATGTAACTGGTTCATTTCTTGTTAGGCTGGTGGTTTGTTTATAGAACTTATGTAAAACTGGTGCTTTTCATCTTGCCAGAGAACTAGAGGAATGCAGTTTATGAACAAAGATGCAGAAATGGGTTGTTTGACCAGAAAATAGCCCCGGTGTTCTTTGGAGTATTGTCCGTACAATAGGGTCTCTCTGTTGCAGAGCAAGCAGATGTGAAGTCTGTCATGCCTTCCCCAGTCTATTTCTCCTCACATTTCAGATGTGCCTTCCATTTTTTCGATTGTTTTGGTGTGGGTATTTTTGATGAGTTGGGTTGTTTTTGAAGGTGCTTTTGGCTTTAGCTATCTTCCCCTTCCCCCTTTTTTCTATTTTAACCTCTCCACAACCTAGCTGCTGGAATCATGATTCTTCATAGCTGACTAGGTAACCCAGTCTCTCTTGCGTGATGCATAGAAACCTGTTGCTGTCTAACATGTCTAGTCATTTCCAGTTAAAAGTATTTGTGTATCACAATTGTTTCTGTCCTGAGATCTCTTGTAAAGGTCATTACAGAAGTGTTCTTTTTGATATTTACAGAATGTGTGAAGTATTTATATTTGCACTCAAATCTTCATATTTGATGTAAGTAGGTGTCTGTTTTTATTAAGGAAAGCCTTTGCACAGCTACAAGCTAGAATTTAGTTTCACACATATAAATAGCTACACTGGTTTACATTTTCTCCTCCTTCTCCTTTCCATTGTCTTTTCTCCCTCTTCCTGCACAGCAGTGCGTTGGCTCTGCCACTGTAGTTGTCTGAACAGCTGCTCCAGACTCAGTGTCTCCGAACATATCCAGTTCAGAAGTAAACTTTTGCATTGTAATTTTTTGAAAAAATACAGGGTTCATCTTAATTTTAATCAGTTTGTGATTTACCACACTGCTTCACAAACTGTATTGGGAAAATTAAACTGGTGTGCCAAGGGCTAGAAATGACTGAGATGGATCAAAGGAAAAGGTTGGGGTTTTTTCACCAAACTGCTGTATTATAGAACTGTTTACATGGAGAATGAGCAGTGGGATGTGTCATGTGTGCATAGTGTCCTTTTTTGTCCTTGCTGCTGGGTCCCCTTTCATGGCACTCCACTGAGCAATGTAGGTCTTCCCTAAATTCCCTTTAGGAAACTTTCTGTGTCCCTCATTCTTGCACTTTTAGCTATCATTGCTTGCTGTGGCCCAAAACCCATGCTTATAACTTGATTTTAATAAGTAGGCCATAGTCCTTCCCACTAGGGACTGATCTGCTCTACAGAAAAAAAATCCTTAGTATATGATCAGAGGTGCTGTTCAATGGCATTAGGTTGATGATATGCAGAGGGAAAGGGCTGAGAAGTATACAAATAAGAAAATTCTTAGTTACTTCTTCTAGATAACATTTAAATACTGCTTTTTAAGATAGTGACTTCTCTTCAGTTTTACATTAAAGCTTTAAATAGAGATGTCTCTTTTATCTTTATCCATTTTGTGAAATAAGAAGATGTCATTTCTAGACAACTCTGCAAGAAAAATTTGTGAAGATTGACCAAATTACTTCTTACAAGAAGTATCCAATCTTGTTCATAGCCTACACTTTCACCAAGATAAAAGTAATTCCTTGGCAGTACTTGCCTGGCACCCTTTTTAACCAGTAGCAGTTTCTCAGTGTGGCCAGAATTATTGATAAGGTTAATTTTGTTTTGAAAACTGCCTCACTGTGTTAACAACTTGAATCCCAAGATGATACAGACTAAAATTTTCTGTTCCTGTTGTAATTTTAACAGGAAAAAAACAACAAACCAACAAAAAAACCCCAAATCCCTGCCTCTCTTGAGGATAAAATAAGTAATTGTCATGTCTCATAACAAGCATCAGTCATGACATCAACAGAAGCTGCCTTTCTACAGCTTGTTTTGGGTTTTGTTTTGGAATAATTGGTTATTTTTCCTCTGTTTTGCTCATGAATGCCTCAGCAGGTAACTTGCAGCTACAGCATGTGTAATTATACATACAGATAGTATTACCAGTGAATCATTTTTGTGTTTCTGCTCTTTCTGGGAAGAGAACGTTTTATTAGCTGCTCCCACAGGAAAGCAAATGATTGCTACAGCACCAACTAACACAAGGCATCACTATACCCTACAAGGATGGAGGAAGAAGTACTTGAAGATTTCTCACAGGTGTTTTTTAACAGCTATACCTGTGTGGTTGCACATTACCAACTAGGCAGTAATATAGACATCTTGATGTTTTATGAGAGGAGATAGTTGTTTATAATGGTATGGAAAGAAATAAAACAGTTTAAGTCAATACAAACTTGCAAATCAGTGGACTCAGATAAGAAGCAAATTAATTAGTGCATTATTATAAGATAGCTTATGTTTAATATCTTTCTGCACTTTAAATCATTGCATCGTGGCAATGCCTTTGTAGCTTCTGGTATTACAATTCTTTGCGGTCTAATCTGTGGAGTTTCCATACTCTTATTTGGTTTGTTATGATACTGATGGGAGGTCTCTCTAGAATTTAATTGCATGGACAGTTTTTAGTGCTGTGAGACTTATTTAATAATCTAACAAAGATTAGAGGGAGATCAGTGTGGGAAAGGGACTGCTGTGCTAAAACGTAACTGAGTAGATGATAAGGATGGATTCACCAGGATAGATCCAGCATGTTTCAGTCAAAATGCAAAGGCTAGATACCTTTACTTGTGTGCAGCACCTTATAAAGGGATGTGGAAAAAGTGGAGGTATTGTTATTTTTGCCTCGGTATTTAGTAATAGTGATACATCTCGGGCTGTCTGGTCCCCTGAATCAGAGGACCACGAGTGTGGAAACATCATCTTCCCATTTGTAGACACTGAAATTGTAAGGCACCAGCTGTATCAAATGAATGTTCACAAGTCCATGGGCCCTGATGGATTCATCCCAGAGTACTGAAGGAGTTGGCAGGTGTTATGACAGGACCCCTCTTGATCATCTATCACAGGTCTTGTGAGTCTGGGAAGTTCCTTACTGACTGGAAGCTAGTCAACATTATTTCAATTGTCGAGTACAGTGTGAGGAAAGACCCAGGGAACTACAGACCTGTTAGTCTAATGTCAATTCATGGGAAAAATATGGACAAGATTATACTCCACACTACTGAAAGGCTTTTAAAGCCTTCAAAGCTGAATCATCAGACATAGTCAATGCTGGTTCATAAAGGGGAAGTCCTGTTTGATTAATTTGATATCCTCCTATGATAAGGTCATCCATCTAGTTGGTGAAGGGAAGGTTGTGTATAGAATTTTTCTGGATTTTAGTAAGGCTTTTGATGCTGTCCCTCTCAGACTTCTGGACAAGTTGTCCAACTGGAGGGGGTTAACAATGTGCTGGGTGATGAACAGACTGAAGGCCATAGCTCAAAGAATTGTAGTGAATGGGTCTACATCTGGCTGGCAGCTGGTCACTACTGTGCCTCAGGGTTCAGTCCTTGGGCCAGTTCTGTTCAATGCATTTACTTAGTGATCTGGGTGCAGGAGTTGACCATTAGCACGTTTGCTGATGATACCAAACTAAGAGGTGCAGTTGACTCTCTTGAGGGACAAGAGGCCTTGCAGAGGGCTGTAGATAGATTGGAACATTCGGCAATAGTTAATGTGATGAAATTTAAAAAGTCAAAATGCTGAATTCTGCACCTAGGATGGAGTAACAACAAAAGCAAATATAAAATGGGAGAGGAATGGCTGGAGAGTAGCCCTGCAGAAAGGGATCTGGGGGTGGGTGCTGATTGACAGCAGGCTCAGTATGAGTCAGTGGTGTGCCCTGACAGCCAAGAGGGAAATCCACATCATGAGGGGAATCAAACACACCATAACCAGCCCCTACATTTAGCATTGGTGCAGCCACCTATGATGAGCAGCTAAGGGCTTTGGGTTTGTCTGGTTTGGAGAAACGGAGGCTGAAGGGTAACCTCATGGCTCTCTGCAGCTTCCTGAAGAGGGGAAATTGAGAGGTAGGTGCTGAGCTCTTTTCCCTGGTATCCAGTGACAGGACACGTGGGGATGGTTCAGAGATGCATCAAGGGAAGTTTAGACTGGACATTAGGAAACATTTCTTTACCAAGGGGGTGATCAAACATTGGAACAGGCTTCCTAGAGAAACCGTTGATGCCCCAAACTTGTCTGTGTCTAAGAGGTATTTGGATAATGCCCTTAGCAAAATGCATTAACTTTTGGTCAGTCCTGAAGTGGTCAGGCAGTTGGACTTAAACTATCATTGCAAGACCTTTCTAACTGAAAATATTCTATTCTATTCTGTTCTATTCTTGCCATGGTATTCTGGTACTGATCAAGTCTTTAGGATTAGTGCAAAATTAATAAGAGTGATCAAGTGCAACTGTGGTAAGGGAGAGAAAGGTGAAAATGCAGAAGATGGGCAGTGCAGTAAGTTGCTCCATGAATATTAAACCAGGTGCTAAACTGGTTATTCAGTCTGATGCTTTTTAGCCTTTTAAGATGAAAAGTGATTTCTTCTACTGCCTATTCATGACTTAAACTTGGCAATGTAATGATTTAAGTGTCAGCTATTTGCTGTGACTAACAGTGAGATAGACACATTTGAAAAAGAACTGAATGAAGCCATATGCCTTCAGTGACCCTTAAAGCATGTTATCTCCTAGTAACACAAGGCATAGAGTAGTTCCTGCAATTGTAAACCAGCAGCACAACATACGTAGTTTAACAATACATTGTAAAAGTTTCACAGCTTATGAAGATATGTACAAAATTAATCCCTGCAGAACAAAACAATTTAAAAAGCACATAATGAAGCAATTAGCTAAAAGAGGAAGGAAACTACTCACAAATTAATATGGGAAGAATCTACATGTATTACTTTTTCAATGAGAGTGTTTTATAAAGGCACAATTGAGGTTCCCACAATCCAAGAGGAGGTGATTAGAGACTTGCTTGCCTGGCTAGGCATCCACAAGTCTATGGGGCCGGATGGAGTCCACCCAAGAGTTTTGAGGGAACTGGCGGATGTGCTGGCCAAACCCCTTTCCATCATCTTCCAGTGGTCCTGGATGACTGGGGAGGTACCACTGGACTGGAGGATGGCTGAGGTTGTGACCATCTACAAGAAGGGGCACAGGGAGGATCCAGGGAACTACAGGCCTTTCAGTCTGACCTCAGTACCAGGGAAAGTCATGGAACAGGTGATCTTGAGTGCTATCATGAAGCACATGCAAGAGAACCGGGTGGTCAGGCCCAGCCATCATGAGTTTACGAGAGGCAGGTATTGCCAAACTAACCTGATTGCCTTCTATGACACAGTGACTCGGCTGCTGGATGAGGGAAAGGCTGTGGATGTGGTCTTCCCGGACTTCAGCAAAGCCTTTGACACAGTTTCTCACAGCATTCTGCTATGGAAACTGTCAGCCTCTGGCCTGGACAGGCACATGCTCTCCTGGGTGGAAAACTGGTTGGCTGGCCGGGCCCAGAGAGTGGTGGTAAATGGTGTTAAATCCATCTGGAGACCAGT